>QRFJ01000069.1:2194641-2364923 GCA_006176705.1 Cocos nucifera | reverse complement strand
TTCAATTTATCAAAATCTTGGCCAGAGTAGTCCTAGCGAGGGGTCACAGGACTAATTGCTTTGAGACATAATTTGAATGTATCTTTCAGAATTGATAATTTAACCGACTCATCCTATGCACAGAGGTCAAAAAGAAGAATTATGCGGTAACCATATTCACCTAAGTTCTGAATGTTGTTGTGGGGGATAAACCCCGCTCTTGTCGAAGTCCAGCCTGATGCTTAGCCCCATGCAATCGATAATCACGGAAGAGCTTCAGCGGCCAAACCTTAGCCGAACCCCTTCAGCTGACCAAATTCCTCAGCGGCCGAGCCTCAATCGGACTCCTATGGAAGCCGAACTCCCTCCGGATCTCCTTCAATCGGACTCCTACAGGAGCCGAACTCCCTCCGCACTCCTTCAGTCGAACTCCTATGAAAGCCGAACTTCTTTCGGATCCCCCTTCAGTCGAACTCCTACGAGAGCCGAACTCCCTCCGGATCTCCTCCTTCAATCGGACTCCTACGAAAGCCGAACTCTTTCCGAACTTCTCCTTCGACCAAACTCCTCTTGAAACCGAACTCCTTCCGGACCTCTCCTTCAGCTAGCGTTCCTCCTGGATGATCCCCTCTAACAGTATTCCCTTTGGGAGTCCAAACTCCTCTAGAATTGATATATATCGGGATTCTTCACCAACCAATGCCTGCTTCCTCCGAACTACGGCTATTAAATCTCGACGAACGGTCGCCACCAGTCTGCTACAGGCGATGCTATAGGTGGCGCCCCCTCCGTGACAGACTCCACTAGGCCTCGAGCAGCCCGCTACTGGAAGGTATGGCTATCACTATCAGCCTAACGGCACCTTCCTCTCCATACCGAACTCCTTCAGACCTCAAGCGACTCGCTGCCAGACAGCTGCAGCTGTCACCATCAATCAAGCTTCGCCTATAAAAAAAGATCCTCCAGATACGTTTTCTCTAAGCTCTAAGCTCTTTTCTCCTTCCCGAAACTCTGTCGAACTCTAGCCTAGGCACTCCATTTCTGTTGGCCAAAAAAGCTGACTTGATCGTCGAAGGATCCCGCTGGAGCCACCACCGACTCCGAACGGAACTTTATTTTGCAGGTCACCAACGGCGACCTCGTCCTCTCCAACTGATCCCGGCGTCAACCAGATTCTGCACCAACAATTGGCGCTAGAGGAAGGGCCTCTGTCTCTGAGGTACCCTTGTTCTTAAAGAAGTGCTCAGTCGATCCTACCGACCTTCTCCAAGGTTCATCTCTACCCTCTTCCTCAATCCCAAGAGATGCCTCAAAAGAAGATGACTACCCGGAGATCCACCGCTTCTGCCGCCGGATCTGAGCCGGATCCATCCATTTCTGCTCTACCGGTGCTTCAACCTCCACCGACGGCCATGGTAGATCCAGAGCAGTTCAACATGCTGATGCAGCGGATTTAGGACCTCACCGAGATGGTGCAGGCCATGCGGCAGCCCCCGACGGCGACTCCACCAGGAAACCTACCATCAGGATGTCAGAAATCGGTCCTAAAGAAAAGCATTTGGCCTAGCATACCCATCGTCCTTAGGAAGGAGAAACAGAGCAGAGGATCCGCGTTCGTACCATGATTCTCCTCTGGAAGAGAAACAGAGAGTCGAAGTTCTCCCCCAGGAGGTTTTGCAGGAGGATGAAATGAAGTTCGACCACGCTCACGGGCTCCCTCCGAGCACAAGCGAGGCCAAACTCCCCCTCAAGCTCGTCATCAAAGAAGCTCCGACAAAAGAGCACGATGTTCTCCCCCAGAAGGTTTTGCAGGGGGCCAAATGAAGCTCGGCCACACTGACGGACCCTTCCCACGAGCACAAGCGAGGCCGAACTCCCCCTCGAGCTCGTCATCAAAGAAGCCCCGACAAAAAGGCACGAAGTTCTCCCAGGAGTTTTCACAGGAGGGCCGAATGAAGCTCGGCCACACTCACGGACCCTCCCCCCGAGCGCAAGCCCGAACTCAAGCTCATCGTCAAGCCCCGACGGAAGGGCGCGAAGTTTCTCCCAGAAGATTTCACAACTACGCCTTCCTTAATGCTCCACAGACGCCGGCCTGAAGCAAGCCAAGAGCGCTGCCATAGCCAGAACCACCAATGATGGAAGAACAACAAAGAGGTCGACCGCCTCCCAGCATCATCAACGCTACCTCTAAGAGGCTTGGTACTTCGACGAGCCATCATCTCCCAGACTCAAAACCAAGAGAAGCTTGCTCCAAATTGAAAAGGCCAGCATAAAATAGAGGTCGTCTGGTCTGGGACTTACCGCCTGAAGAAGCTCGGAGGAACAACGCTCCCACGACCTTAAGACTTGAAGAATCCGAGAATGTACTGCCGATAATTTTTTTTCAATAAAATTCCTCCATTTCAACATTACTATTTCTCGGTACAAAAACTACATGATGACAGGGAAGAAGCAATCAATAGTGGCTATGTTAGAAACAAGAGAAGAACCTCGTCCTAATATGAGCAAGTCGAAGGCCTCGTTCATTTTAGACAAGATGGGGAGAGAGGCCATGACAATGGCCCTTATGTACCCCCACAGCCCATTAGGAACAGAAGGAGAATCTCGTCCTAATGCGAGCAAAGTCGAAGGCCTCGTTCATTTTAGACGAGATGGAGAGGCCCTGACAATGGCCCTTATGTGCCCCCCCAGCCCACTAGGAACAGGAGGACCTCATCCTAATGCGAGCAAAATCGAAGGTCTCATTCATTTTAGACGAGATGGAGGGAGAGGCCCTGACAATGATCCTTATGTGCCTCCACAGCCCGTTAGGAACAGGAAGAAAATCTCGTCCTAACGTGAGCAAAATTGAAGGCCTCATTCATTCTAGACGGGATGAGAGAAAAAGCTCCGACAACGGCCCCATTGTGCCCGACAACAATAGGAGAAGATCTTCAATCTCGACCGCTGAAGATAAGATCTCCCCCGAGCCCCAGAGTCTACGTCGACAGGGGATAAGATCTTCAACCTCGACTGCTGGAGATAAGATCTCCGAGCTCCTTCAACCTCGACTGCTGGAGATACTCCGAGCTTCTACGTCAATAGGAGATAAGATCTCCCCCGAACTTCGACTTCAACGTCAACCTTGACTGGAGATAAGATCTTCCTTGAGCTTCAACTTCAACTTCAACCTCGGTTGGAGATAGGAACTCCCTCGAGCTTCAACGTCTGCGTCAACAGAAGATGAGATCTCCTTCAACCTCGGCTGGAGATGAAATCTCCTTCGAGCCTCAACTTCAACTTCAACCTCAGCTGGAGATGAGATCTCCCTCGAGCTTCAACTACAACTTCAACCTCGACTGGAGATAAGATCTCTCCCGAGTTTCAAAGTCTATATCAACAAGAGAAGATTTCCTTCAACCTCGGCTGGAGATAAGATCTCCCACAAGCTTTAACCGCAACGTCAACAAAAGACAAGATTTCCTTGGACCTCAGCTGGAGACGAGATCCCCTCGAGCCTCAACTTCAACGTCAACCTTGGTTGAAGATAAGATCTCCGAGCTTCAACTTCAATGGATGCATAGCCCGAAAAAGGACTTCGACAGTCGTCTTTTTGTACTCCATTCAAATTTCGAACTCGAGAGTGGAGACTTGTTGGGGATAAACCCCGCTCCTGCCGAAGTCTAGCTTGATGCTTAGCCCAATGCAATCGGTAATCACGTAAGAGCTTCAACGATCAAACCTTAGCCGAACCCCTTCAGCCGATCGAACTCCTCAGCGATCAAGCCTCAGTCAGACTCCTATGCGAGCCGAACTCCCTCCGCACTCCTTCAGTCGAACTCTTATGGGAGCCGAACTCCCTCCAGATCCCCCTTCAGTCGGATTCCTATGGGAGTCGAACTTCCTCCAGATCTCCTTCAGTCGGACTCCTACGAAAGCCGAACTCCTTTCAAACTTCTCCTTCGATCGAACTCCTCAAGGAGCCAAACTCCTTCCAGACCTCTCCTTTAGCTAACGTTCCTTCCGGATGATCCCCTCTAGCTGTATTTCCTTTGGAACTCCGAACTCCTCTGAAATTGATATATGTCGAGGTTCTTCACTAACCAACGTCTGCTTCTTCCGAACTACGGCTATTAAATCTCGACGAACGATCGCCATCAGTCTACCACAAGCGACGCTACAGGCGGCGCCCCCCTCCGTGACAGACTCCACCAGACCTCGAGCGGCCCGCTACTGGACAGTATGGCTGTCACTATCAGCCTGACACCTCTCCGTACCGAACTCCACCAGACCTCGAGCGGCTCGCTGCTAGATAGCTGCAGCTGTCACCATTAATCAAGCTCCGCCTATAAAAAGGGACCCTCCAGATACATTCTCTAAGCTCTAAACTCTTCTCCTTTTTGAAACTCTGTCAAACTCTAGCCTGAGCACTCCATTTCTGTTGGCCAGAAGAGTTGACTTGATCGTCGGAGGATCCCACCGGAACCACCACCATCGACTCCGGACGGGACTGTTTTGCAGGTCACTGGCGGCGACCTCGTCCTCCACTCCAGCTCGTCCCGACGTCGATCAGATTCTGCACCAACAGTTGTGATTGCACTATTTAACCTATCCGGACGTCGGATACCATTACTAGATGGTCACTTCGATTAGTATAGAAAATTAGTTCCTGTGCTACCGACTTAGGTTCGAACCTGCAGGGTCACACACTAGAAGTTCCTACCCAATCTAATGGCTGACAAAGAGAAGTTTAATTAATGATTTGATCAGTAATTAACTCAATTTGATTGAGTAATTATTTTTTAATTAAGACCAATTGAATTGGATTCATTTGGATTTGATCCGATTAGATTATAAGATGATCTAATTGTCAAGAAGGTTTAATCCATGATTTGGTCAAGACTTTGGCTTGATTAATTTTTGATTTGATTAAGATTTAACTGAGCCTAATTAAGTCAAAATAAGTTGGGTTTAATCTAATCTAATTGGGCCCAACCAATTTGGATTGGCTTGGTTCGATTGGAGGACTAACGATGAGACTAGTTTGACTAGTCTTCCCATGCACCACATCACCCTTTGATTTGCACCATCCTTTCTCCACGAGAAAAGATTTCTCGTGAAGTTTTCCACGCAAGGGAGGGCGTGCATTCTTCCTTCTCACGCGCCTTATGGATTGGTTTGATCTGGTTACCAATTGAATTCGAATAGGATTTAAATTTGAATGGATAACCACTTGATCTAAACCAACCCCTCACGCCTCCCATGTTTTGTGCATTTCTATAAAATGCTGGATTTTATGGACATGCAAAAGATAGGAAGTAAAGAGAGAGAAGAGAGGAAAATCAAAAGGAGAGAAGAAAGTTTCTTCTTCACGTGCGTGAAAAATAAGAGTTCTAGGCGCAAGGGTTTTGGAAGAGAGCATACCCTAAAATCTATCTAGGGTTTGGGTTTAGATCTGTAAGTTATGAGGATCGTGACTTCATAGATCCAAACGGAAAACCTCATCTTCTCATCTACATTCATTGGGATCTGAAGCATCCAAAGATCCGATGAAGAAGATCAAAAGTTTGATCTAAATCAGCCATTGAAGGTTTCTACAGAGCTAGCATTCGGAAGGAAATGATTGGGATCAAGGCCTCGTGTGGATTACTCATGAAGGCCAGACGCATGTGGCTGCATCGCGGCATTCAGATCTACATAGAGAAAATCAAATTGCGGTGTTATTCTACCTGCAAAAAGATAACGTATTCTGAACACGTAGAGCAGTAAAATAGTTTTACTATTGATTTTGTTTTTATTTTCAAATATGCATGCATATATAATACATTAGATCCTATAATGTATAGGATTTTCAGATTAGATTTGTAGCTTTTCATTATTAATTTGATTAATAATATTATCCGCTCTGCATTTATCGAAAAAAAATTTTGAAAGTAAAGCTAGAAACCCTACGCGTTTCCTTCATAAAGCTCATAAACTTTCACCTGTGGTTTTCAGATTTCGAGACTAGTTTTGGGGCCATACCTTGTAATTTTGGGATTTGTATGTAGAAGGTGAGGCTGGTTTGCAAAAGATGGTTAGTTCCCAGGATAGTAAGCGTATAATGATGTTGTGTAAAACTGATATGAATTACTGTAAAGTTGAAGTAAAAATTGAGAGATGCAGTATACCACTGCTTGTACGATGAATATGCTATCTTGGATCTTATATTGAAGTTTTGCCAGGTTGAAAGCCTTGCATCCCTATAGAGATAGTAATCTATAGATATATGACGGTTGTTCACGTCCCCCAATTTTATTTTAATTTAAATTCAAGGTCGACAATGTGACAGTTAAAGTAGTATCAGAGCATAGGTTTAGTTTATAGAAATGTATTAGAATCGAAGCATGTGCTAAGTGTAAATGGGATGGTTCTCAGACAATAAGATATAAAATCTTCTCTTTGTTATTCTAGGCAAAGTTATTGGTATTATATTTTGATCTATTTGGAATTTTGAAATAAAGTTCTTGATGAAGTTTTAGTAATAAATTGGAGGTGGCATCAATGGTGTTATGAATGTTGGCCGTAATAACAACAATTACTATATTGGAAAGTCCTCTTATGGTCATATTTCATCATCATACTAGAAGTGATCTATTAATTATCCTTTAAGTAATTTGAATGCTTATGAATTATCGGCATTTGGTTGAATAAGCATAAGATGAGAGAGTATGTTTATGTTGTTAATTCTTCCGATGAATGAAATATGTGAATATGATTATTTCTTGTATATAAAGTGTTATTGTTAATTAGCAGAAATTTAGGCAATATTTATGTAAAAAAGAAAGAAATTTGTGCAACCATCCTGGAAAATAGAGAACTAAATCAAGGAGTACAGGAGGATATGGACATGTGAGAATATGAATTAAAGTTGCAATAAAGAAAATTAGATGAATTCAAATATCTGAGATAATCTGACAAGTGTGATAGGAGTGTTTGAAAATTTAAGAGAATCTATATAAAGCATGATATTTAGCAAAATAAATAGATTAGAATAATATAGTTAGTAGGTTGTAACTCATAAGTTATGTGAAGATTTCTTGTGTATAATTGTATAAGGGGCAATCTTAAAATGCAATAGTCAATTGTATGATTATCATTTAGTGGGCTTTATTTTTGATAAGAATGATTTCATAGGGATGACTAATTTGGTGATATTAATCGTAGATAATGGAGATAGTGGATATATCCCCAAAGATAATATTAGGTAAGGTAATGAGGAAACTGGGGCTGCCAAACCAGATATATGAGGCAGAAATAAATGAAGGACAGTATGTTTAATCCTTTGTTGAGGTCGTTGTAAGTAGGGAAAATCAACCCCGCAAAGTGATAAGATCAGTTGATCCTCCTGAAGAGAAAAAAGTGAAGTCGAAAGAGCATGCAGCGATATATGCTTTTAATACTTTGAATCACTGATTCCACTTCAAGGTGCGGAATGTTAATTTTTTGGACAGTACTATAAATATTCTTTTCAAAGGGTAAGTACTAAGTATAATGCTGTAAGAGCAGAACTCCAACAATTGTAGTGAGACTATGAAAGATTGAGAGATATAAATCAAAAATATATCGATGAATGTTCTATCTTACAGCATTAAGTAACAAGGCTGAGACAAAGACTCCCTCCAGATACTGAATGTTCATCTAGAGAAAATTGATGTATAGGGGGGAAAAAAAAAGGAGGAAACAAGAAAGGTATGATTTATTATTGTTCAGAATAAGTTTATGCATTCCTCAAATTTGAATAACTGATCTAAATTTATTTGAATACTAGTTTATGTTGGAAGACTCACAAGCAATTGGCTTTGAATGATATTATTGAGAACTTGCTTAATTAATTGAATATCGTGGTATATTTTGAGAAAGACTCAAGATAGTATTCATGTATTTAAGAGATTGATAGTTGATCAAATATTCTTAGTAAGACTTGAAATGAAGAAGAAATGACATATTAAACTTTAATTAAATTCTACTATTTATATAATTCTTTGCATAAGACATTGTATAAGTATGCATGTAGTTACGAAAGATTGAAATCATTTTCAATAAGGATTCCTCCAAAGGCATAGACATTGCATAATAAGAGTCTAAAACTTTGATTGGCAACTAGTGATACAAATAATAGAGCTGAAGGTCTTCTGAATATTAATATATTTGGTAACAAACCTTTAAAGTCGTTTAGTTCTAACTACTAGAAAATTGAAAACTATGAATTACCATATCATGAAGGTAGTATGTAGTGAGTAAGAACCAAGTTATTATTTTCTGAAAGAAGTTGTGTATGCTGATTACAGTAATATTTTGGAAAGAAAAGAGAGGATTCTAGTAAAGGTTTAAGCATATCAAGTAGAGAGACATTCCAGAGGAATAAATATTGATGCAGGTTGTTAAAGAAAAGGAAAGAATTAGTAGGATCTAGAAAATTTGATATTAGAACAAAATGTTAAAAGTGGAATTATGATAGTTAAGAGAAGAAAAATATAGTGGTATAAATGCTAAAATGATCAAGATAGTTTAGGTTAGTATATTGAAGTGATTGCTGTCTGGCATCCCAATTACAAGAAATTTGAAGAATGCCTAAGTATAGATTATAATAGGACACCCATGGTCACAATAAAGAATTCTAATTCTTAATACTAAGTCTTGGATGTTTAATGATTTTTATTCCTTAAGAGTTGATGTGAAGTTTTAAGAATCTATAAGTATATTTAAAAATTGTAAAAATTATAAAAAGCTTGAAAACTAAAGATCTTAGAAGTATCCTCACCATTAAGATTTTAACCACCGACAGTATGTGAATGATGATGATGGAATTTGTTGGTAGAACTTGTGATTGGTAGTATGGAGGTAGCAATGATAAATTTGGGATCTGGAATTACTTTCAAGTTTAAAGGTGCAAATTTCAAGGACGAAATTTATTTGAGGGAGGAAATATGAGACCTGACCCGGCCCGGCCCAAGGCTTGTCCTGCACGCCACATGGTGGTCTACATGTTATGAACCCATGGCTATTTGCAGGGGCAGTCGCACTCAACCCAATTGCAGAGAAGAAAAAAGACCGGAACCCTCTCCTGTTTTGATTTGGAACCGAACCCCCTCCTCTTTAGCATCCTCTTTCCCACTCTCTCTCTCTCTCTCTCTCTCTCTCTCTCTCTTCTCTCTCTCGTTCTCTCCCTCCATCTTTCTCCCATGCTCTCCTCTCTCCCCAGCATCCCCTCTCTTGCTCTCTATCTCCCATGTCTCCCTCCCCCTGTCTCCCTCTCTCTTGCTTTCTAACACCCCAAGGCTTCCCTCTTCTGCTGTCTTTCCCCACCATAGCCTCTTCTCTTCTTTTCTTGCTTCCTGTTCGTCACTGTGCGTGAGTTGATTGAAAAACAAGAAAACAGAAAAAGAAAGAAAGAAAAAACAGGTTCTCTCTCCTTCCCTCTTCTTCCTTTTCCTCCTTTCTCTTCTTCTTCCTTATCGTTGCTGTGGTTGGTGGTTGCTGCCGTGGGTGAGCTTTTCATCAAAGCAGGTAAGATTAAGCATCTTTTGTATTGTTTAGGCTGATTTCAATTAAAGATTAATAAGTAGATATTGAAACTCTTAGTATGCAGTTAAATTCTATTAGAAATTAAGTATTAAATGGAGGAACTCTTGTATGTAATTGATTTCTATTATGAGTTAGCTAGTAGATGATGGAATAAGTAGCGGATAAAGAAAATAAAAATTTTAAGCAGAATAATAGAGAAAATTTGGGAAGATTGAAATCAACCTGATCAATATCAAAACTATACAATACCGATATTCAAGATGCAGTCATATCAATTTCTCTATAATATGGAATCGATAGATAAGATATGAGTCCAATATATACTCAATTTTATAATACCATACTTAAGCATGGGTACCCATTTCTTCTAGCTCTATAGCCCCTACTACGGCACCATGATTACCCCATGTGGCTAGGGATAGAGCTGTCAAAATGAGCCAACACCCATGGGGCAGCCCATTTGGCCCTAAAAATAGGCTGGGCCGGGCTAAAAAAATTCTTGCCCATTTATGCAAGTGGGCTTTTTAGCCCAGCCCCCATAGCCCATAGGCTAAACTGGATTAGGGCCAGGTCAGCCCGTGGGCCAGCCCCCCCTTTTTTTTCTTTTTATTTTTTTTCCCTTCTTCCCCCGCACGCCACCCACCCCCGACTACACCGTGCACCCTACCCCCCCGCAGCACCCCACCCATCATACCTCCGGCACTACCCCCCAGGCCCTTCGTCTATGCCACCCGCTGCTCCACATCTTTCACCCCTCCCGCACCGCCCCAGCCCCCCCGACGAGCCTGCCCCTCCATCACGCCCTGCCCACCCACCCGCTTTGCGGCCACCCACCCTCAGCTGCTCCACGCACCCTACCCCCCATGACACCCCACCCATCGTGCCTCAGGCACTGCCCCCCGAGCCCCCTGGCCGTCTACGCCACCCACTACTCCGCACGTCCTCCACCCTCCTACATTGCCCCTTGGCTCCCCGATGAACCCGCACCCCACCCCCTATAGCCCATCGCACCTCCAGCACCGCACCTCGACCACCCGGTTGCCCACGCTACCCCCTGGCCACCCTGCATGCCTACACTCCGGAACTATGCCTCCATGCTACACGCCTGCACTGGCCCTAGAAAAGAAAAAAAAGAAGTGAACTAGCCCAGCCCTAACCCACAGCCCACGTGGGCTAGGGTCGAGCTGGATTTTTGCAACCCATTTTAACAAGCAAGCAGAGCCCAACCCGGCCCACAATCACAGCCCATGTGGGCTAGGGCCGGCCCGGGCCAGCCCATTTTAATAGCTCTAGCCAGGGATCTCAAGTCCACACTTTCTCCAACAATGGGGACCTCCAGTCCATGCTTTCCCCCAAGGTGGGGATCTTATTTCCACGCTTTCCCCGTGGTGGGGATCTTAGGTCCATACTTCCCGCATGGCAAGGATCTTAAGTCCAAACATCAACACAGTATGGCTGAAACTCAAGTAATATATATATAAATAACTATATATAATTCGTATATTTCTCATCTTTTCAATATATCTTTAATATAGTTTTGATACAACTTGATACAACTCTATGATACATGCATTTCAATAGGCAATAATCATGATACATCAAGCCTGATTTGATCATAGCATGTAACATCATTTAATTCCACCTATAAATCTCAATTCACCTATCAATTATTCACAATATATAAATTCCATACATGATTAGATCGGAAAGCAATTAAAACTATTTGCATCGTGTCAAGGATATGGTATACGACAATTTCATGCACAACTAAATCTGGATGTACTTATGATAATTTGTATCATTTCAATAAGATAAGATGATTCACACTTGATGCTAATTGATCAATGTAAAATGTAAGTGTTACTTATAATAATTGGTATCGTGTCAAAGACATGATGTGACCGTCCATTTAATTGTGATTAATTATAGAATGTAAATGTTACCTCAAAATTGCCGACAGTCGAATAATTAACCACTCTATCAGAGCTTCTTAGAACCTGGTAATCCACAACCACAACTAAACTAACAAGCCCTAGCAAGGTTTAAACTAATTCCTAGCAACTTTCCAAACCTTATTAAATCTCCAAATTCTTAAAATTTCTCAATTGGGGAAAAGAAAGGAAGAGAAGAGAGTATACAACAGCCTCTCCTTCATTCGTTTCTTTCGCAACAACCCAATCCCACTTATTATTTATCCTAGCTAAACTCATCCAAAAATTCTCAAATTTTACCCTCAAATCGACTCATAAGTCAACAATTCCGGTTAAATTTCTGCTTAAATGACCTAGCCAATACATAATTAAAATTGACAAATTCAATCTAGGTAGAGTCAATCCACCCCTAAACACAAAGCATCCATTTTCCCAAATTTTCTCTATTACTTTGCTTAAAATTACTACTCTTTCCACCATCTACTAGCTAACTCATAACAAAAATCAATTATCATACTAGAGGTGATTTATTAATTATCCTTTAAGCAATTTGAATGCTTATGAATTATTGGCATTTTTTTAATAATTATAAGTTGAGAGAGTACGTTTATGTTGTTAATTCTTCTAATGAATGAAATATATGAAAATGGTTATTTCTTGTATATGGAGTGTTATTGTTAATCAGCAGAAGTTCGGGTAGTATTTACGTGTGGAAACAAAAAAGAGAGGACCTACGTACAACAATCTTGGAAAATAGAGAACCAAACTAAATGGAGTATAGGAGAATATGGACATGTGAGAGTATGATTTAGAGTTGTAGTAAAAAAAATAAGATGAATTCAAATGTTTGAGGTATCCTTATCAGGTGCAATAGGAGTGTTTGAAAATTTGAAAGATTTCCATAAGGCATAATATTTAGCGAAATGAATGGATTAGAATAATATAGCAAGTGAATAGTGAGTTGTATCTCACAAGTCAATTGAAGATTTCTGGTGTATGATTGTAAGAGGAACAATTCTAAAATGGAATAGTCAATTGTATGGTTACCATTTAGTGGACTTTATGTTTGATAAGAATGATTTCATAGAGGTGACTAATTTTATGATATTAATTATAGATAATGGAGATAGTTGATATATCCCCAAAGATAATATTAGCTGAGATAACAAGGAAACTGGGACTATCAAACTGGTATATGAGGCAGAAATGAATGAAGGATGGTATGTTAAATCTTTTGTTGAGGTTGTTGCAAGGGAAATCAACCCGCAAAGTGATAAGAACAGTTGGACCCCCTAGCATGGAGCAAGTGAAGTCAGAAGAGCAAGCAGCAATTTATGCTTTTAATACTTTGAAGCACTGATTCCACTTTAGGGTGTGGGATGTTAATTTTTCCGACAGGGAGTATTATAAGTATTATTTTCAAAGGGTAAGTGCTGAGTATAATGTTGTAAGAGCGGAACTCCAGCAATTGCAGTGGGACTATGACAAATTGAGAGATATAAATCAGAAGCATATTGATGAATGTTCTACCGTACGGCATTAGATAACAAGGCTAAGACAAAGACTCTCTCCAGATTCTGAATCTTCATCTAGAGAAAATTGATGTGGAGGAAAAAAGGAAGGAAATAAGAAAGGTATGATTTATTATTGTTCTGAATAAGTTTAAGCACACTTAATATCTGAATAGCTGATCTAAGTTTATTTGAATACTCAATAGTAATCAGCTTTAAATTATATTATTGAGAACCTTCATAATTAATTGAATATCTTGGTATGTTTTCAAAAAGACTTAAGGTGGTATTCATGTATTTAAGAAATTGATAGTTGATCAAATATTCTTAATAAGACTTGAAATGAATTAGCAATGACATATTCAACTTTAATTAAATTCTACTATTTATATAATTCATTGCATAAGACATAGTATAAGTATGCATGTAGTTACAAAAAAATTGAAATCATCTTTGATAAAAATTCCTCTAAGGGTGTGTAGGCTGAATAATGAGTATCTAATACTTTGATTGGCAACTATTGATACAAGTAATAGAACTTAAAGTCTTTCGAGCATTAACATAATTGGTAGCAAAGCTTAAAAGTCAATTAGGTCTAACTTTATTACTTGTTTAGAAATTTGAAAATCATGAATTACTAGATAATGAAGGTAGTATACCAAATTATTATTTTCTGAAAGAAGCTATATGCATGCTGATTATGGTAATGTTATAGAAAGGAAAGAAAGAATTCTTGTAAAGGTTGCAAGCATGTCGAGTAGAGGGACATGCTAGAATCCAGTGGAATCATTGTTGATATAAGTTAAAGAAAAGGATCAGTAGATTCTAGAAAATTAGACATTAGAAGGAAATCTTAGAATTGGAGTTATGATGGTTAAGGGAGGATGACTATAGTGGTATAAATGCTAAAATGATTAAGATGATCTAGGTTAATACATTTAAGTGATTGCTATCTGGCACTTCAATTGCAAGAAATTTGAAGAATGTCTAAGACTAGATTATAATAGGACTCTTACGGTCACCACAAGAAATTCTAATTCTTGAAACTAAGCCTTAAATGTTTAATGATTCTTGTTCCCTAGGAATTGATGTGAAGTTTAGTAAAGCCAACTATCTATAAGTATATTTGAAAATTTGTAAGGATTGTAATAAGCTTGAAGGCTAAAAATCTTAAAGAGTATCCTCACCATTAAGATTTTAGAAATAGACTACCATGTGAGCAATGATGATGAAATTTGTCAATAAAGCATGTGATTAGTAGTACAGATGTAGAATGATAAATTTGGGATTTGGTGTACTTTCGAAGTTGAAGGTGCAAAAATTTCAAGGGCGAAATTCATTTAAGAGGAGAGGAAATATGAGACCCGGCCCGACTCGGTCCGGCCCAGGACCTGTCCCATGTGCCACATGTTGGTCCGCATGTTGCAGACCCGCGCCTATTCGTGGGGCAGCCATGTGCAACCCATCATGGAGAAAAAAAAGAAGGCGGTAGAACCCCTCCCTTATTTCTGCTTTGAACAGAATCGTCTCCCCCGCTCTGCATTCTCTCCGGCCCTCGTTCTCGTTCTCTCCCTCCCTCTCTCTCTCTTGCGCTCTCCTCCTTCCCCAGCATACCCTCTCTCCCATGCTCTCTCTTTGTTCCTCTCTTTTTCTATCTCTAACACCCCAACCTCTTCCCTTTCCCGTGTTTTCCCC
Organism: Cocos nucifera; assembly: GCA_006176705.1. NCBI lineage: Eukaryota > Viridiplantae > Streptophyta > Magnoliopsida > Arecales > Arecaceae > Cocos > Cocos nucifera. The sequence goes on along the minus strand of QRFJ01000069.1, from coordinate 2,350,258 downwards.
CACCATAGCCCTCTTCTCTTTCTTCCTTGCCCCCTCTTCCTGTCTCTATGTGTGTGTGTGTGGCTGTGTGTGAGTGGGTTGGAAAACAGAAAGAGAGAAAAAAAGAATCTCCCTCCTCTCCTTCCCTCTTCTTCTTTTCTCTTCCTTCTCTTCTTCTTCCTTGCCGTTGGTTTGGACTATAGCTGCCGCCATGGGTGAGCCTTCATCAAAGTAGGTAAGATTAAGCATCCCTTTCTATTTATTGGGCTGATCTCAATTATAGATTAATAAGTAGATATTAGAACTCTTTGTATGTAGTTAATTTTTGTTAGGAATTAAGTATTAGATAGTGAAATTCTGAGAATTAGGAAACTTAGAAAGGTTGAGAATATCGCTAGGAATTAGTTCAAATCTTGATATGGCTTGTTAACTTAGCTGTAGTTGTGGATTACAAGGTCTCAAGAAACCCTGACAAAGTGATCAATTGTTCGATTGTCGAGAACCTTGAGTTAAGTAACATTTACATTTATAATTAATCAAAAATAAATGGACATTTACTTTATCTCTATGGCACCATACCAATTATTGTGAGCAACGCTTCCATTTTATCATGATCAATCTGAATCAAGTGAAAATCTTATTCAGTTGAAAGTACAAATTATTATAGGCACATTCAAATCGGATTGTGCATTTAATTGATATGTATCATCGCTTTGACCTGATGTAAATAACTTTAATTGCTTTCTGATCTAATCATGTATGAAATTTATATATTATGAATAATTATTGGTGAATTGAGATTTATAAGTTGAATGATCATATCAGACTAGATAAATCGTGATTATTACATGTTGAAATGCATGTATCATAGTTGTATCAGATTATATCAAGCTGTATCAAATTGTATTAAAGTTGTATTTAAAAGAATAGAAATATATGATTTATATATAGTTATTGATATATGTATCACTTGACTCTCAGCCCTACAATGTTACAGTCCGAACTTGAGGTCCCCACCATGGGGGGTACCGTGCACTTGAGATCTTCGCCACATGGGGTATCATGGACTTGAGATCCCTAGCCACAAGATAATTGTGGTGCCGCAGTACAGGCTATAGAGTTAAAAGAAATTGATACCCATATTTAATTATAGTATTACGAAATGGAGTATATACCAGACTTTTTTATTATCTATTAATTTCATATTATAGAAAAGTTGGTATAACACTGCATCTTGAATATCCTTAATTGAATAATTTTGATACTAATCAGATTCATTTCATATTTTGTATGATGCCTTGGAATTGCATATCAGCATGACTTAAATCTATTTTAGTAAATGTATCTATTACTTACTGAGCTGTGAAGCTCATAAACCTTTATCTATTGTTTTCATATTTCAGGACCTAATTTTAGGGCCAGATCTTGGAATTTTGGGGTTTGTATATAGAAGGTAAGGCCGGTCTGCGAAAGGCTATTAGTTCCCAAGAATAATAAATGTATAATGATGTTGTGTAGAACTAAAATGAATATTGTAAAAGTTGAAGTTAAAATTAATCTTTGCAATAGTTAGTTGTTCTATTATTACCACTCTCTGTGCGATGAGTATGCTATCTTTCATATTATATTGAAGTTTTACCAAGTTGGATGCCTTGCATATCTATAAGGACAGTTCTCTACAGATATGCAGTGGCTGTTCACGTTTCCGAATTTTATTTTACTTCGAGGTCGGAGGCATAATAGTTAAAATGGTATCATTAACTATCACGCCCTCGACCCCGAATTTAAATTAAAATAAAATTGGGGGACGTGAACAGCCACCGCATAGTACTATCTCTATCGGCATGCAAGGCTTCCAACTTGGCAAAACTTCAATATAATATCCAAGATAGCATATTCATCACACAAATAGTGGTATAAATAGAACACTAACTACTGCATACCTCAATTTTTACTTTAACTTAATAATAATTCATATCAATTTTACACAACATCATTATACACTTACAATCCTAGAAACTACCTACCTTTCGCAGACTAGCCTCACCTTCTATATACAAACCCTAAAATTCTAAGGTCTGGCCCCAAAACTAATTCCGAAATTTAAAAACAACAGGTGAAAGTTTATAAGCTTCATTGCTCAGTAAGTAACAGATACATTTACAAAAGCAGATTTAAATCATTCTAATATGCAATTCCGATGCATCATACATAATGTGAAATCAATCTTACTAGTATCAAAATTATACAATACGGATATTCAAGATGCAGTCATGTCAATCTCTATAATATAGAATCATAGATAAGAAACGAGTCCTATATATACTCAATTTCATAATACCATACTTAAGCATGGGTATTTATTTCTTTTAGCTCTACAGCCCCTAGTACGGCACCATAATTATCCCAAGTTGCCAGGGATTTCAAGTCCACAATATGCCCCATGGCAGGGATCTCAAGTCCATGATACCCCCTATGGCGGGGATCTCAATATCACCACGATCACCCCCATGGTTCGGATCTCAAGTCCAGACATAATACATAGTAAGGCTAAAGTCAAAATATACATATATCAATAACTATATATATAACTCATCTATTTCTTTTCTTTTAAATACAATTTTAATACAACTTTGATATAGCTTAATACAACTAGACATAATTCTAATACAACTATGATATATGCATTTTAATAGGCAACAATCACGATTTATTAAGCCTGATCTGATTATAATACGTAACATCATTCAGTTCAACTTATAAATCTCAGTTCACCAATCAATTATTCATATTATATAAATTCCATGCATAATTAGATCGAAAAGCAATTAAAGTTATTTGCATCAAAGTCAAAGAGATGATACATAGCAATTTCATGCATAATCAAGTCTGAATGTATCTACAATAGTTTGTACTGTTTTAACTAAACAAGATTTTCACTTGATTCAGATTAATCATAATAAAATATTAGTGGTACTTACAATAATTTATATCATATCAAAAAAGGTATAAATGTCCATCTAATTCAGATTAATTATAAAATATAAATGTTACTTACCTCAAAATTGCCAACAACCGAACAATTAACCACTCTATCAGGATTTCTTGGAACCTGGTAAATGACAACCACAACTAAATTAACAAGCCCTAACAAGGTTTAAACTAATTCCTAACAACTTTTCCAACCTTCTTAAGTCTCCAAATTCTCAAAATTTCTCAATTTTGGAGAAAAGAAAGGAATAGAAAAGAGAAAACAATAGCCTCTCCTTCATCATTTCCTTTTGCAGCAACCCAATTCCACTAATTATTTATCCTAGCTAAACTCATCCAAAAATTCTCAAATTTTACCCTCAAGTTGACTCATAAGTCAACAAATCTCAGTTAAAATTTCAGCTTAAATTACCTAGCTAATACAAAATTAAAATTCACGGATTCAACATGGGTAGAGTCAATCCACCCCTAAACACCAAGTATCCATCTTCCCAAATTTTCTCTATTACTCTCCTTAAAATTTCTATTTTCTTTGCCCACTACTCATTCCATCATCTACTAACTCATAACAGGAATCAATTACATACAAGAGTTTCACCATCTAATACTTAATTCCTAATAGAATTTAACTACATACCAAGAGTTCTAATATCTACTCATTAATCTCTAATTGAGATCAGCCAAACAATACAAAAGAATGCTTAATCTTACCTGCTCTGATAAAGAGCTCCCCTGCAGTAGCAGCCACCGACCACAGCAACGACAAGTAGAAGAGAATGCAGGGAAAAAAAAAAGAAGAGGGAAGGAGAGAAGGAGAGAGGAGGAGAGATCCTATTTTGCTTCTTTCTTTCTTCTTATGTTTTCCTGTTTTTCAATCAACTCACACATAGTGACGAACAGGAGGCAAGAAAAGAAGAAAAGAGGCTACGGTGGAGAAAAACACAGGAAGAGGGAAGGCTTGGGGTGTTAGAAAGCAAAAGAGAGGGAGACACGGTGTGTGTGTGTGGGGGGGGGGGGGGGGCGATGGGAGAGAGAGAGAGAGAGAGGGATGCCGAAGAGGAGGGTTTCAGCTCCTAACCGAAACAGGAGAGGGTTCCACTCTTTTTCTTCTCTGCCATGGGGTTGTGCACGGCAGCCCCCGTGAATAGCCACGGGTCCGCAACATGCGGACCAACACATGGCATGCGAGACAAGCCCTAGGCCAAGCTGGGTCAGGTCTCACAATTGGTTTATGCCACCTCTACTAACAGGATCTTGATTGAGGGAGTCTAAGACAATCATCAGCATGATTGGATGCTTCCAAGCTCATTCAGAGGGAGCTCCTCTATCATCAGATATTTAGATAATTGGTGCTTCTTTGGAGGCTTTTGAAGATACACACATCGATCAACAAGCAAATAGCACAGCAGGTTGGGTGGCATCTTTCATTGCAACCATGCAGGTTCGATGACTTGGGACTCTAGCGCACTGTGGTCATTTGCCATCTTACTTTTCAAGATCTCATTGTTTTTGAGAAGAAAAATTGGACAGAGTCTGATGAAAATATTGGACAACCAATCCCTCCATAATTTAATTCTATGCACGCACACATGCATGCAAGAGGCAGAATACAATAAGGTCGATCAAGTTTGAGGCTAGATCTACTCAGATCAGATTTGATGATAGGGGTCCAAACAAAGAACCATAAATTATTTACAACTAAGCTAGCTATTTTTTCCTTTGATATGTCTATAAATATTTTAATTTTATGTATTATTTGCATTTTTATTTGTTGAAAAGGAACTTTTCTCATAATTATGCTTTCGTTCTCCAATCCACAAATAAATACCCACATTCCTCTTACCATAGACCCTCATTATTACAATTTTGAAATCAATATCTACAATCAACAATCTATCTTGAAATGATGTTTGTTTGAAAGGAACTTTTCTCATAATCATGCTTTGGTTCTCCAATCCACAAATAAATACCCACATTCCTCTTACTATAGACCCTCATTATTACAATTTTGAAATCAATATCTTCATTCAACAATCTATCTTGAAATGACGAGGGTTTCATAATCTAGATTCCATCACCTTACTTTTAGGAATATCATGGTCTCAACTCTGTTCTTTGTGCTCCTCATGTACATTTGAAACAATGCCTATTCTTATACAGTCAGACTTTCTTAGTCTTGGCTGTCGTAGTCTTTATGGAGTCTCCATTTGTCTTTGCATGATAAATTATGTCAATGCAAACTTTATTCATCATAAATAGTCAGTTAATTCTCGCTTTTACAGTTTTTAAAAAAAATCACTAAATGTCCAGGATCACATTCCAAACAGCTAAGGCCTTGCCTCCAACAAGTTCCTTTACATGTTCATACAATTTGCCTCTTTATTCTTTTCCAAGTGAGAGACTTAAAGGAAAGCCATGAACACTACAGAGCATATAGTGTTCTTATTCCACATGCATGTTACAACAATTGCAATGCATAGAAAGCTCCAATTCGTGCATCAAACGAATGACACAAAAATGAACAAAGACAGCCAACTAGTGATAGTACAAGCTTCTAATTGCATCAATATGCACAATTAGTAGATGCAAATAAAGTGTTGTCTGGCTTACTTACATAAAGATAGATTTGCTATCTTCTAAATCCTTTACAACTTGGCTGATCGCATAAACAACCATTTTCTTCACCTGTTCAAGATGAACATATAAGAAAAGGGTCATAGCATGAATAATGATACAACATGCAAATATAGACTAAATATGCATTCTTTGTTGGCAAAACATGCAAATAAATGTTTCCAACCAAGATATTAGAATAAATAAATTACTACATTTAGATGAATACAAACAGATATGCATTAGAAGAAAAGAAAATTCATTATAGTTAATAAGCCAACCTCTAGTTTCTGTTCCCGTGCATGACAGTGGGTGACATGATATTCCTCTGTCAGACGAATGCACTCACGAACACTCTCAGGAGACATAAAATCAAGTGCAACCTTCATACATGACTGTTTAGAATAAAACAATTTAATAACAATCAAAAACTCAATGTCCCCAATGTGATTTGCATCAACAAGGTTTACAAATTGCCCTCAAATATTGCCTTGGCAGATTCAAGGATTAAATAAACTGTACACGCCTAATAAATAGCTCGATCTTCAGTATTAACTGACCTTCAGATTTCTGACTTGATGGGGACATCCAGAAGGAATGAAGACAGCCTCACCAGGTTTTTGCTCAAATGTCCAAGGCTCCACACCTACATAAGCACTCAAAATATGAAAGCTTACTTGGAGGTGAAAATATTTACCAAAAAGTTTCAAGAGTCTTTCTCCTCACTATATTATTTGGAAAAGGAACAGATGCATCAAAAGATAAAATAATTGGAAAGCACAGGGATACAAGATAATTTGAGACAAAAAACGAATACATTTAGCAACCGCCAAACTTTCATGATAGTCCTTCAACTTTTGTGGATCCAGGACTAAAGGCTAATGTGAATCAACTCGTCAAGAATACCTCTCAGAGAGGCATAGCAATCGGCTACAAGTTTATCACTATGCTGTAGTGTGAAGAATTGCTCATAGAGTTCAAATCCCTTAATATATTCTTCTCATGCCCATACATCTGTTTGAGGGTGTCCAAGATTTGCTTGGCTGTCTTTCAGAATATGATACCAACACTAACCTTCTCCTCCATTCTATTCAATAACCATGACATAACACCACAATCACTAGCAAACCAGTCTTCATAGGTAGGATCCTTGGAATTTGGAGGATCATTGGTCAAATGCTACGCCTTCCCTAAACAGTTTGAACAATTGGGCCCCCAAAAGATAGTTAGTGCCATTAAGCTTCATTGTAGTTGCCATTAGATTCTTTATCGCAATGTCAAAACCGAGAGTCAGAAGTGTCGAGAATTGTTTGTTGTTGTTATTTGAGGATGTCATGATAGCCAGAGAAAAGAACAAAAACAACCAGACAGCCAGACAATGAAAGAGGGGAGACAGCCAGAGAAATCACTGGCAGTGTACTGCTTCCATGATTAATAGATAGCCAGAAAGACACCTAGATCACCTTCGCACGGCATAGGAATGACACCTACGCCATGTAGAAGAAAAGAAGAGAGAGAAGATCAAGATACAGGAAGAAGATCAAGAAATAGAGGGTGAGATCAAGAAGAGAGGCAGTGGGTGGTGAGGAGGGAGGCGGCAGCGGTGGTTTGAGGTAGTGAAGATAGGTGCTGTGATACGATGATGAAGTTGTAGAAAATGAAACCCAATATATTATTTTCTGTTAACGAGATCCCATCTAATGTTTGAAATACAAGTACATACTATAGTTAGAGATACTAAATATAACCTTCCAATATAAGGTCTTACTAAATAAAGCATAATTCTAACAGAAATAAAGGAAAAAAGGAGGACAGAAGCGGTGAATAGAAGAGGAACAAAGCTAAGGAAAGAAAGAGAAGGGGGTGGGGGGGGGGGAGAGAGAGAGAGATGTGGAAGTAAGAGGGATGTCACATAGCCGTAGACAAGGACTTAAGTGTTACTTTCTATTAATAGGGTCAGTCCAAGAGTAGAAGAAAACATCCTTAAGCTGGATTGGATGTGTCCAAGTGCATCATTCTCTTTGTTCAGGCTTAACTAGTGACCATTACAATGCAAATCACTACTCAAGTTACTCTAGTGACGTACAATTATCCTACGACCATGTCAACTCTGTACCAATATTCATCAATACTCCACCTTAAGCTAGAGCATGGATGTGAATCTTGCCATGCTTGATATATTTGGCTTCATCTAGGAGCTTCAAGATCCTAGAATTCCACCTGACATGATGGTCTACAAAACTCCTCATGAAGCACTTTTTCTGGAACAAAGGTCAATTTTGATCTGCTTGGGCTTTCTCATGAAGGACAGTATTGCCTGCAACATGAATAGCAATGAAACTAGGAAAGAAACTGAAATGCCAAGTTCACATGACAAGGTGTAAAGAAACACAAAATTACAGCAAGTTCTGATTGCATCTTGATTTTCCAAGTGATTAGATATCCCTTTAAAATTATACATAACTAGAATGGATATTCTATTAGAAATAGATCCACCCTAGTTGTCATATAAGTAACCCCAAATTTCAAAATGTCCTAGAGCACATTACAGAATTTTGCATCCTGCTGACCCCTTGAGATACCATAGAACCCAATATACTTTTAATTGGTATGTGCTCCCTTGATGCTATGTCAACTTTTACCACTGGCTGATTCTCATACTACCATGATAATGTCTCCACACTCTAAAAAGTGGTCACAAGCATGTTGGAAAAATGTGTAATGCCAATAATCTGGTGATGCATTATAGATCTTCAAAACTGGTCACCAAGATATATGATGAAGACTATGATTGTTCACTTGCTGACTTATTTACGTCGAAAGGCAGTAGCATCAAGAATGATAACAGAACACACTAGCATGGGAACATGTTTTATCCTAAATGCTAGAAGAGCCTATAGGATCGTTGTTGTTTGATTTACCAAGATGATTGTTATAAAACACATATGTCTAGTCAGAACTTAAAATTAGAAAAAAGAGCGATAAAACTCCATCCTTGAACAAACTCCAAGAATGAGCAAACCCTGTCTAGTTATAGTGGAATTCTTGGGAGAGTCATGTCAGATTCGTTGTTGACAAGATTCAATCCCGATGGTACAAATTACAAGAAAAATAATAATTAAAATCAAGTAGGAATGAACTTGGAAAATTCCCTCTTGAATTTTGTTTTATTACCTTTGTTTTAATAATAATTAAAATTCTGATAGGAGGAATGAACTTTGTTTTAACAATAGTAAGTATTATAATCAAGTGGTAATGAACTTACCAAACTCCTTCTTGAGCTTTGTTTTATGCTCTGATGTCAGATAGAAAGCCTGGTCATGGATAGGATGAACCACCTAATGATAAAAGCACAGTTAATGATCACATGAAACAACAGATAAACTGCTAAAACACAATCTTTCTGACATAGGATTAATTCTAACCTGCTCTATGGGAGAACAGTGGAGACCTCTCAGCTCTGCAGAGTGCCTGTTGAGATACTCCTGCAACTTCATAACATCTTCTCTCCGAAAAACATCCCAAAGAGCAGCACCTTCTGACTGTTCTGGTTGCCTATTGTCACCGAAGTCAGGTTGCAGTTCATCCCACCTCCTCTTTCTGCTTCCTACATTTGTCATCGCTACACCATATTTAAAATTTTCAGACATGTTAAAGCTACCATTTTGTGGAAGATGAGACAGACCAGCACTTCCATTTTGGTTAACATGAAGCGATTCATTGATTACAGAGCCAATACTTGATAAACTAGGAGCAGCAACATCTTGTGCTTCATCCCCAACAAGATCCTCATCTGATTCAATTCCAAGAAGAACAAAATCAGGTTTAGCTCTCAATGTACCACCAGAAAGCTCTGATTTTCTTCCCCCCCTTTTGTTCTGGCTTCCAATTGTCTTTTTCCCCGCATGTACACCAGAACATTCAGGACTACCACAGCAGTCATTAATTTGTTTTTCAAAGCCCTCTTTCAGTGAGAAACGAGAAATGCCAGATCCCTGAACGTGCTGCTCAAAATCAATCAATCCATTAGCTACAGTTCTAGTGCCAGTTATACAAAAATCAGACTTCTCTTGTGTGATCTTCCCATCCGGCTTCTTTACATTTTCAGTAGGATAAAGATAAGGTTTTCTCTTCATTATGATGCCCAAGCCAGCAAGATCCCATACCTGCCTTTTCTTCCTGCCTCCACTTCTCTTCCTTTTGACATGAACTACCGCATCTTCAGGAATATAAGAGAAAATGGTTTCTTTCCCCCCATTATCTTCAACATTTCTTTCTGGCACATGTCCTGTGAAGTCGGATCCAAACCCTTGCTCTGCAACTTTGACAGTATCATCAATTAAAGCTCTACCACTGCAAAGGCTTGCATCATTTCCTTCTTGTTCTTCATTTCTGTCAACTTCTCTCATGCTTTCAGCTTCAATAGGAAAAGAATCAGGTTTTCTCTTCATTTTGGTGCCCAGACCTAAAGGATTTCTTCCCTGTTCTTCTCTCCAGCATCTACTTCTTTTCCTTTTGGAGTGCATTACAGTATCTTCAGGAATATCACTGCAGAGAACAATTTGTTTGTCGGCATTGACATCAAAATTTCCTTCAGATGTCATTCTGAAGTAGTTAGATTCAACCGTTTGCTTCTCAACCTCAACAGTATCAGCAATAACAGCTCTGGCACCGGAAAGGCTTGAATCATTCATTTCTTGCTTTACATTTTTACCAATTTCTTCCATGCTTAAAGTTTCAATATGAAAAGAATCAACTATTCTTTTCATCTTATGTCTTAAATCAGCAGTGTTTCTTCTCCGCATTTTCTGTCTAGCTCTCTTGCCCATCCTTTTTACAAGCATTACAGCATCTCCAGGGATATTGCTGCAGACAGTAATTTGCTTCCCCATATTATCTCTAAATTCTCCTTCAGGTGTGCGACCAATAAAGCCAGCTCCAAACATTTGGCTTGCAACCTCAACAACATCATCAGTTAGAGCTCTGCCACTAGCAAGTCTTGAATCATTGGCTTCTTGTTCCTCATCCAGGTCAACTTCCCCAGCACTTTTAGGTTTGTCAGGATAGTGATCAGCTTCTTCATTGTCCTGCCACTTCCTCGCAACACCATCTCCAAAATTTCCATCTGGCATGAGTCCAGTGAAGTCAGGACCTACCCCTTGCATTGCAAACTCAACAGCTTCATCAGTTACAGCTCTTCCCCTAGCAATCTCAACAGTATCACCAGTTAAACCACCCCTACTAGCAATGCTTGAATCATTTGCTTGTAGTTCCTCATTCCAGTCAACTTCTCCAACACTTTTAGGTTTTCCAGGATGGTGATCGGCTTCTCCATTGTTCCACGACTCCCTCACAACATCATCTCTAGAATCTCGTTCTGGCATGAGACCAGTGAAGTCAGGCCCTATCCTTTGCATTGCACATTTGATAGCATCATCTGTTACAACTCTTCCCCTAGCAATCTCAACAGTATCATCAGTTGGAGCTCTGCCACTAGCAAGGCTTGAATCAATTGCTTCTTCTCCTTCATCACAATCTCCAATGCTTTTTGGCTTGTCAGGAAACTGATCAGCTTCTTTTATCTGCAATTCCCTTGTGACACCATCTCCAAAATTTCCTCCTGGTAAGAGTCCAGTAATGTCAGGTCCTACCCTTTGCATGGAAACCTCCACCGTATCATCAGTTACTGCTCTGCTCCTAGCAACCTCAACAGTATCATCAGTAAGAACTCTACAACGCGGAAAACCTGATCCATTTGTTTCCTTTTCTTCATTCTGGTCAAATTCTACCGTGCTTTTATGTTTGTCAGGATAGTGATCAGCTTCTTCATTGTTCTGCAATTCCCGCAGAAAACCATTATCTCCAAATTTTCCTTCCAATGTGAGTCCAGCAAAGTCAGACCCTGCACCTTGTGTTGCAACCTCAACAGTATCATCAGCTACAGCTCTGCCTCTGTCAAGGCTTGAATCATTTGCTTCTTGTTCTTCATTCTGGTCAACTTCTCCAATTCTTTTATGCTTGTCAGGAAAATGATCAGCTTCTTCATAGTTCGGCAGTTCCCTTAGATCACCATCATGGACTGCCTTTCCCAACTTCTTAATGAATCCAGGAGGATTTCCCATTTCCTCTCGATGTTGGAGGAACTTCCTTTTGTCCATAAACTTTCCCTCTATATCCTTGATTACTACAAAATGTGCTTCACCATCTTCAATTTTTACGCCAGGCAAAACAGGACAAGCACCATCACATAAATCCAGCCCTGAACAGCAAGATTCTTCATCCCTTTCAGTTTTGACCACAGACAAGCACATATTTGGGTTACCCTGCTCTTTTGTGGGACCAGCTTCATCAGCTCCTTTAGCATTATTATCAGCGTTCCCATTGGATCCTTCTTTCTGAACTTCATGACCACTATCAGCAACACCAGTTTCTTTAGTGGCACTCTGTTGTATGAGAAACTCACGAGTGCAACAAGTTTCCTCATTCCTCTCAGTTTCAACAACAGATAGCTGCACTTTCCAATTGTTGTTATCTTCAGCAAGGCCAACACCTCCATTTTCAGTTCTCATAAGAGTATCAGCACTTATTACAGAATTATTCTCATAAAATCCAGTCACAACAGTCTTTTGATCATACCCAGTCTTAATAGAAACACCATCAGCTATGCCTGGTTTGTGCAATTTACTCGAAACAGCACCATTTACCACCTTGCCCATCTTCTTAGTAAATCCTGGAGGTCTTCCCATATATCCATCTTGACTAATTTTCTTCTGCTCTTCAAATTCTCCTTTGTTATTCTCAACTCTGGCATCTGAAATTCCATTGTTATCAGGTGTTATGCAAGAGAAACCAGAACTTCCATTTTGAACAATTCCAAAACAACAAAGTTTTCCATTATTTTCAGTTCCTTTGACACATAAATGCATGTCTCCATTATTTTGCTCTTCAACTGTATTATTTTGCCCACCTCTTTCATTACCCTTATCCTTGATGTAAGCATACAAACAAGATCCTGTGTCATGTACTCCAGATGCAGCATTTTCTACATCTACTTTTGTCAACAGAGACACCGAGGACCCATCTATACAGCAAACTTCTTCATTTCTTTCAGTGTCTACAACAAATAGATGAACATCTCCACTGTGCTCCATGGTCTCACCAACTATGTCACCTGTTTCTGAAGTTATATCAATATCCTGACTACATCTCTCCTTACAAGCTTCATTCCTAGTATTTACCATATCTGACACATTCCATTTAACTGTTTTCTCCACAAAGCAGTCAGATATTGAAAGTTCATTAGATGAGACACAAGACTGATTATAATCAAACACTGATGTGGATTTCACAGTAGATGGGCCCTTTGCATGAATTCCATCAGCAACATCAAGATCACCATGAGCAACATAACCATGCATAATTTCTTCTTGTGTAAGACCCATCTTATCTTGTTCTTCTCTGTTAGTCATTAGCTGGTTGCTCGCATTACATGGTGTGTTTTGCCCATCTTCATCACAAATTACATAATCAACATGAGTGTGCACCTGAAAAGCAGCCATCAATGATAATGGATTGTCTACAGATGATTCAGTATAGATTTCATGAGCAATATTCTGATTATCTTGGGTCTTGCATCTTTTTTCTATATCTTCATTCTGAGACAACTGTCTGTTGTTCAAATTACAGAAGTTACTTTCTTGTTGTTTTTCATTGATCGGTTCATCAAGATTTGCATAATCTCTAGTTCTATCAGCAGAGAAAAATTTAATGCCTATATTCTGCTTGTAAGGACCACCATGCTCACATGCTCCAACATTGAAATTAGAAACAGAACTATGTAGAGATTTCTGGTCTCCAATTGTCAATTCTGACTTTCCCAGACTACAACCAATAAAAGTAGGGACTGCATTTCCTGTTGGCTCATCAAGGATATCCTCGGGAGAAGAAGGTTTAAATGACAATGTATTCCCATCATTTGTGTTATTTAAGTCAATGTTGTCCAGTACCGTGATATAATTTCTTGCAGGTGATGCTGAGTACTTCTCATCCACGTTCGAAATGCTACTGATATCTTCTTTAACATCTTGATTTCCATGCCTCTTTTTCAACTGCTTTACTTTAGGGTTCCAATCAAAAGAAAGGTTTACTTCTGCCATATGTGTCAAAACATTCACCTGAAATTTAAATAAATAAATAAATAGGATATCATATGAAACAAAATTTCTCATTTAAATCAAGTAAAAGCTAAAAAGAACATATGATTTCTTTCATGAATTAGTCTCTGTTGGTGAAATTAGTTGATATATATAGTAAAGAAAACTGTATTATTGGAACTTGATAAATAAAACATATAGGCATCTTTAACTACCACGTAATAGTTGAGCTTAATGTTGTGAATATGCGCTCTTCCCACACGGATCGGCGTGGCCGCCGGTAATTAGCCAAGCAATCAAGAAAGTACTTCTTAGAGATCTCTACGGAAGCACGATCAAATAAATCAAGGAATAAAGAATAAGAGAAGAAGAGATTTTCGGAAGAAAAGAGCTTTTATTCAATATATTTCAGCACACTTACAACCTTGATCTGTTTCCAGTATATATACTTTACAGTGGGTCAAGCCCAAACTCATAGAAAAACTCTCTAAACCCAAACAACCCACGTACAAAAAATAATAACCCACAAAAACTGAGCCGGCCCAATTTCAGACTGAGCCGGCTAACCTGCGACTAGGTCGGCTCAATCCGATACTGAGCCGACTCAATTGTGTACCGTGCCAACAGCCCGAAAACGCTGCTTTCTGTCTGAATTTTTCTCTGAGACCTAGTCAACCCAGTCCTAGACTGAGCCGACCCAGTTCCCAACTGAGTCGGCTCAGTCTCAGAGTGAGCCGGCCCAGTTTTTGAACTTTACTATTAAGACTGATTCTTTTTCCGGCTCGCTTCCGTCTTCCCATGACCTGTCTTCTCATGTTTCCAAGACTTGGGAGTGCCACTTCTGAGCTCACATTCTCCACCTTGGTGCTTCCAAGTCTTTGTGAACTCATCTCTTCTCAACAGACCCATCCGTGCCACACATTTTTGAAAGCTGTCTCTAAAGAGTATCTTCATGAGTGCATCAAACTGATTCTCCTTGGTATGGACCTTCATCGATTCCACTTCACCTTCCTCCACCAGCTCTCTGATCCTATGGTACCTCACGTCTATATGCTTTGTGCGCGCATGATAGACTAGATTCTGTGCCAACAACAGAGCACTCTGACTATCACTGAATAATGTAACCTTGCTCTGCTCCATCCCCAACTCATCAATCAGCCTCCTAAGCCAAAGAGCTTCCTTTGCAGCCTCCGTTATCCCAATGTACTCGGCCTCTATGGTAAACAAGACCGTGATTGGCTGAAGGATTGATCTCCAAGACACCGATCCACCATATACGCAGAAGCGGTATCCAGTAGTAGACCTCCTTGTATCAAAATCACCAGCATAATTTGCATCAACAAATCCTTCCAGAGGACCTGAACCTTCACACATCTTCACAAATTGTTCTCCGAATCCTCCCGACTGCCCACCAAACACCAAACCATAATCCCTTATTCCATACAAATATCTAAATATCCATTTCAATGCTTTCCAGTGTTCCTTCCCAGGGTTAGCCATGTATCTACTAACCGTACTCACAACATGTGCTATATCTGATCTACAGCACACCATAGTATACATCACACTACCTACAGCATTTGCATAAGAAACTTTCCATGTACTCTCTCTCCTCTTCTGACTGAGGACACTGTAACTTGGAGAGAGTTATATGGCTCTGCAATGGCGTCTCTATAGGTTTTGCCTTCTCCATCCCAAACCTCTCCAGAGCCTTCTGAACATACTTTCCTTGTGACAAATGGAACACTCCTTTGCACCTATCTCTGCAAATCTCCATTCCAAGAATTTTCTCAGCTGGACCCAAATCTTTCATCTTAAATTCAGATGATAATGCCCTTTTCAACCTTTTCACAGCATCCATGCTTCTACTGGCTATGAGCATATCATCTACATACAATAATAGGTACAGAGCATCCTCCTCATCTACATCCTTAACGTAGACACAACAATCATGTTCACATCTGCTGAAATCCAGGCTCAAGATAAAGCTATCAAACCTCCGATACCACTGACGAGAGGATTATTTCAAGCCATATAAAGACTTCCTGAGTAAACACACATTTTCTTCCTGTCCCATCTCCATGAAACCATCTGGCTGCTTCATGTAGATTCTTTCCTCCAAAGTCCCATTAAGGAAGGCCGTCTTCACGTCCATCTGTTCCAATTCCATGTTATGTTGTGCCACCAGTGACATCAAAACTCGAATAGATGTATGACGCACCATAGGAGAGAATTTCTGGGTAATCAATCCCTTCCCTTTATGAGTATTCCTTTGCTACCAACCTTGCTTTGAATCTGACTCCACCTTGTTCTGAAGGTGCTTCTTTCTTTGTGAACACCCACTTTGAGCCAATAAGTTGAGCACCCTCTGGAAAATCCACCAGCTGCCATGTCTGATTCTTCTCAAGTGATTCTATCTCTTCTATCATGGCTTGCATCCATGAATCATGATCCTCACTCTCCATGGCCTCTGCATAATTCTCTGGATCTCCATTAGCAGTGATGAGTGCATAGAAGATAACCTCATCAATGCCATATCTGATCGGTCTCCTAATAGTATGCTGGGGCTTGCACAAAGCCACTCCCACTGGCACATCTCTGCCTGATGTCTGTGGCTGCTCCTGCACATCGATCTGAACTCCCGGTCCTCCATGCTGATTTTCAATCTGAGACTACTTTTCTACCCAGCTCCACCTCAACAGGAACACTCCTATAAGTGAATGTAACCTGCATGCCATAATTCTCTAACTGGCCATCGTTGTTCACCTTTGTTTTTCCAGTTCCATCTATCCCAGACCTCCTCAAGATGCTCTTCTCATCAAAGATAACATCCCTGCTGATCACTGGCTTCTATGCCTGAGAGTCCCACAGCAGGTACCCCTTGACTCCTTGTGGATACCCTATTAATGTCATCTTTTGAGATTTCGAATCCAATTTGCTCCTCTCGGTTGCCTCCACGTGTGCATAGGTTGTGCAACCGAAGACTTTCAGGTAGTCAAACTCCACCTTCTTCCCACTCCAGACCTCTTCTGGAATGCCTCCATTCAGCTTATAATGAGGGGACCTATTCACAAGAAAATAAGAAAAAATTAGAGCATCACCGCAAAAGGACTTTGGAAGTGATGTCTGCAGCCTCAAACTCCGTGCCTTCTCAGTCAGTGTCTGGTTCATCCTCTCCACGACACCATTCTGCTGGGGAGTCATCCTCACCGTGTAATGGCGTTTGATGCCATTTTCCTCACAATACCTTCTGAACTCCAGACTAGTATACTCCCATCCATTGTCCGACCTCAGACATTTTACCTGTTTCCTTGACTGCTCTACTTCAACTCTCCAAGCTCTGAATCGAGCAAACACCTCTGATTTTTCTCTGATCAGATAAACCCATACCTTCCTTGAGAAATCATCAATGAAAATAATAAAGTATTTTGCCCCACCTCTAGCTGATACAGGAGCTGATCCCCACACATCCGAATGCACTAAATCCAGCACTCCCTCATTACGCTTGGTACTTCTGGCAAACTTCACCCTATGCTGTTTGCCAAAGATACACGGCTCACAAAGATCTATGCCCTCCTTTAAAGCTGGGATCATTCCTCTTCTGCTTAGTTCTGTGAGCCCACAGTCACTCATATGACCCATCCGATAGTGCCACAGCCGATATAAAATCTACTCCTGTGCCGCTGCTAGCACCTCTGCACTATCATTTACCACTGAGCCTTCCATTCTGTAAAGATTGTTGCTCAGTTTTCTACCTCTCATCACCACCAAAACTCTCTTAGAAATTTTCAGACATCCACTCCCAGCCTGGCTACTAAAAGCATAACCCTATTCCTCTAAGTAGCCCAAAGAAATCAAATTCTTTTTCAACTCCGGTACATGCCTGACATTTGATAATGTACGAATGATCCCGTCGTACATCCTCACCCTGATAAAGCCAATTCCAGCTACTTTGCACGAATGATCATCTCCAAGGCTGACACTTCCACCATCGGCCTTTTGGTAGGTAGCAAACCACTCCCGATGAGAAGTATAGTGGTGCGAGTATGCTGAATCTAATATCCACATAGTATCGCACTCTGTGGATCCATCTGATATAACTAACAGATCTTCTCCACTGCTCACAAAAGCTGTATCATCTCTCTTGCTGGCCTTTTCTTTTTTTGATCTCAAAAGAGGACAATCTCTCCTCAAGTGTCCAGGCTGATGACATTTATAACATTTCAATGTCATCTTTCTCTGATCGCGAGACTTTGACCTGTCCTTGGATTTTCCTCTTGTCTTCTCCTTTGATCTTCCCTGTCTTTCGTTCACGGCCAAGATCTCAGACTTCTCCCTTGCAGATCTTCTTCCTTTGCTCATTTGATTTGAGCACACCAACAACCTCTTCATAGTTTACGGTCTCCTTCCCATAGCTAGAATTGTTATGAGACCATCATACGAACCTAGGAGAGAATATAATAGCAGCAATGTCCTATCCTCCTCATCGATCTTCACATCCAAAATCATCACCTCAGAACACACCTGATTGAACCTTTGGATATGTGCAACAAGATCTCCGCCTTCGGACATCCTCAGACTATACAACTATTTCTTCAACCACAGCTTGTTCGTCATGTTCTTCCCCATATATGTGTTCTCCAGTCTCTCTCAGAGCCCCTTTGCCGTAGTCTCTATGCAAACCTCGGGCAAAATCTAATTGGCCAAGCACATCCGGATTGTGCTAAAAGCAATTTCCTCCAACTCTTTCCAATCCTCAGCACTGATCTTTTTCGATCTTTCTTTTATCAAGACCTTGTAAATCCTCTGCTAAACCAACAAATTCTTTACTATTTGCTGCCATAAGGTAAAGTTTTCCTTGCTGTCGAACTTCTCAAAATCCACCTTGAATCCACTTGATCCCATGACTTCAAACAAGTCAAGAACAGATCCCTAACACCCTTCACGATCACACACCAATAAAATTATCCTTCACAGAAGATCTAACTAGCCCTAGATCCTCTTTCCAAACTTCTGTATCATCGTTCCTCCGTATAAACAATCTCCACCTCAATCTAGAGACAACCACGAAGCAAACTAGAAGTTTTAGGATAAAACCTAGTGCAACATAACCTGAATGTAGTAAATCCTAGGTGTCTTCCTTCCACGCAACACCGCTCTGATACCAAATATTGGGAATATGCGCTCTTCCCACACAAATCGGCGTGGCCACCGATGATTAGCCAAGCAATCAAGGAAGTACTTCTTAGAGATCTCTGCGGAAGCACGATCAAATAAATCAAAGAATAAAGAAGAGAAGAAGAGATTTTTGAAAGAAAAAAGCTTTTATTCGGTATATTTCAGCACACTTGCAACCTTGACATGTTTTCAGTATATATACTTTACAAAAGGTCAAGCCCAAGCTCATAGAAAAACTCCCCAAACCCAAACAACCCACGTACACAATAATAATCCACGAAAATTGAGCCGGCCTAGTTTCAAACTGAGCCGGCTAACCTGCGACTGGGTCGGCTCAATACCCAGTTGTGTACCATGCTAATAGCCCAAAAACGCTGCTTTCTGTCTGGATTTTCCTCTGAGACCTAGCCGACCCAGTCCTGGACTGAGCCAGCTCGGTCTCAAAGTGAGCCGGCCCAGTTTCTGAACTTTACTATTGAGACTGATTCTTCTTCCGACTCGTTTTCGTCTTCCCATGACCTATCTTCTCATGTTTCCAAGACTTGGGAGTGCCACTTCTGAGCTCACACTTAATAACTAGAATCCGACGAAACATCATGATATGGTTAGTAGAAAGAAATGAAATACCATAGCCATGTCTCTTTTTTATTGATAATTGGGAAAGATATTAAATAACAAAGGAAAGGCAGATAAGGAAAGAAAGTGACAACTTCTTCAGCCAAAAGCTCAACATATTTTTTTTTGAATTCACAGGCCTTTGAAACATGTACTGGTCTTATCTCATAGAGCACTCTCTAGAATGGCTGGTATTTCATTTATTTCCATTTCCTTATTAGGGTTCAACTAAATGATCAGACCTCACAGGCAAGAACTATCAGAAGATACAAAATCACAAGATAGAATAAAGATGAGGACATTAAAACAAACCAGTACCTAAAACTGGCTAAAAAAATTAGGTCACTCATGTAATTATAACCATCAATGAAGTTGCAAATGTTTCAGTATTTCTCTACTAGATTTAACAGCTTGGCAAACACAAAACAAAATCCCAATGAGAACTATTATCAGACATACTGAATCAGTCCAATCATAGTGAAGCAGGGTCACCGAATCTCCCCTCCCTAGTTCTTTGTTAAGTCCATATGCAACACACAACCTTGGTCCCAAATCTGGCTTCCTAACATTTTCAGGCAACTTCAATGCGAGATTAAGAAATCCAGTTCTTGGATTTGTGTATTCCTGATAAGGCAAAGAACCAATTAATTCATTGCAGTGGCGGTATAAGCGCTCTCCAAAATAACTAGCTGGGGGCCAATCCTTAAGTTTGAGCATCTTTGGCCCTCGGCTCTTTTCAATCCATCCTCTGGTGTATCCTCTGAAAAAACGGTAGATATGCATCCCAACCTACAAATTGGCATAATGCATGTCAGTTATAACCACAATTTTCAGTTACATAAGAAAAGAATAAGGTATAAGTAATTGACACATGAGTTTCTAGGAAGACCTGTACAAAAACAAAACTATAGATAATGAAGAAGAAGATCGAAAATAAGAACTACAAGTAGCAAGTATACAAAAATTTATATCTCACTATGTAAAATTTCAGCAATGCCCTTGTCTGTAGGTGTTGATTCACAGAACGTGAACAGAAGAATTGCATGACCATTTGACCAAAGTATTGTTGGCAAAGCGGTTAGCATACCAAAAACAAGAAAAAGACAAAAGAGTAAAGAGGAGTGAAATTCACATTGAAATGTCAAATTGTCCATGTAAACCATATTGCAAAACAGGATAAAAAGCACAGTCATTGTTTTTCAGCCTGTGATATGCTGCACTATGAGCCAACAAATAATTGCTTTGGTCCCCAATCACAGTTTTTATTTCAAATCGAGGGTTCAAAGAAGAAGATACTGAAGCCATAGGTTCAGTTAGGTAAATGATCTGTTACTGTACTGTTTTTAGTTTTCTTTAACTAGATCAAATTATTTTTGTTGCATTACATCATTCTACTTGCATCATAAAACATAGGACATCAAATTAGTTCCCAAAAACCAATCAAGGAATGCATGAACCACATTAGGAATCAGAAGATTTCAAGTACACAAAGGCTTTCTGGAATTGTTTTCAACATTTGGTTGGGAGCCAATCTACACATCCCTTACAAATTATGTTCACCCAAATTTATTAGAATAGTAACTTTGTACCAAAGAAAAATAAATTATATAAATAAATCATGATTAGCTATAATTTGTTATATGCTAATTTCCTGATAACATCTAGTGCACGTTAAGAGGCATTTCAGATTGTTGTTAGTTAATATTAACATCCCATTAACAAAATCAATGGAGTATAAAGATCATTCACACTTAAAAGGCAAGATTATGCTTTCTATTAGCTACCTATTAATTTACAAGTAGCGACATAACATGCTAAATGCATATGCACAACTTTCACTTTATAGCTGCATATTGAATTTACTGTGTTATAGAAACATGTAACAAATACTAACACTAATTGTGAGCTCAAAATTAAGAAAAAATGTTGGTTCTTATTAGATAAGCAAGGATTTAAGGATTCAAATATATATTTTTAAACCACAACACATAAACTATTACAGAGAGAATTTTATGCAAAAAAGTGATGAAACTAACATGGGACCAGTTCAAACAATTAATTGCCTTCACTTCAAAAAGATCTGCTTCATCCTTGATCTTAGACCTCTCACGCAATGCACGCAATATAACTTTTGGCTCCCAGCTCAAGCCCAAGCTGAAATTCAGCACATTGCGGATGATCACTGGCTGACCTTTAAACCAGTGCTGCTGAAAGTGCTCTAGCTCTTCCTGTTGAATCTCTTCTGCATTAGGACAGTATATGTAGTTATCGTCAGACTCCTCTCGACAAGCTGCTTTTCTTAATAGTTCCCTTTCATAATCTACCCAATTAGATGGATTGAAACAGGAGCAATGGGCAGACATATCAGGAAGTTTTACAAAGTCATATGTTTGAAGAAGTGCTTCAGCTTTTTCTTCTAATTCAGAAAGCCAGTTTTCAGAAAACATATGCTTCAGTTCCAAAAGAGAACTACCGCAGCCACCTATTTCCTTTGAGGGACAGGTCAGGCTGCCATTGCTGGTGGCTTTCCATTCTGTCAACAGCCTCAGTTTGTCTGCAGAAAGTCCTTCGTTTACAACCTTCCCTATGGCTTTATATTGTACAGATTTCATCCTTTCACCTCCAGGTACGTGGAGATCATGAAGCTGTTGGCAACAACTCAGGCAAAGGGCATAAGAACAGGCATTGCAGCTTCTGTGAAGGTCAACAATAGAGGCTCCACAGTTTTTGCTGCCCCAAACCCATTATAAAGATCATTATTCACAGAACAAACATAGGATTATAAACATTTATTTTATTTAGGGGACAGCAATTTACCAGTAGATGCCTTCGCTTATAGAAAAACTAGCTTGTTTTAACTTTATTTCACTTGACAGAAGCCCTAGATTGGAGAAACATGTATCAGCTATCAAAATTATTTTTCATGAAAAAATGCAACAGTAATAATCTATCTAGATTGCTGATAATTTAAAAGGGCCCCACTAGATTACCATGTTTGGTATATTTTTTAAGTTGGTAATCCAAATTGCCAAATAATCCGGATAATCTGGATTATCAATGGGAGGGGTAGCTATTTAGATTACCAAATATTTGGTAATCTGACGATGACATGTTTGGACAGAAATGCCCTCATCAGAAAAAAAAAAAAAAAAAAAGAGAATATAATATAAATATAAATATATATTAGAATATAGTATATTATATATAATAAATATATTTATATTATGAATATAATATATAATATAATAGTATAATAATATTTTATAATATAATATTATGTAATATTATAACATAATATTATATTATATAATATTATTATCATATTATTATTATAATAATATTATAATATGATAACATATATAAGTATGATAAATATAATAAAAATATATTTATAGTAATATTATAATATAATATTGGAAATATATAATATATTAGATATATATATAATTATAATATAAATATTATATATAATATATATTATAACTATAATAATATATTTATATAATCATAATATAATAATAATATTATAATATAATAATTATATTATTATATTAATTTATATAATATTATAAATATTATAATATATGATAATATAATAACATATAAATTATTATTATAGTAATATATATATCATATAAATTATATTATATTATAATAATATATTATAATATATTATAAAATAAATATATATTAGAAATATAATATATTATATATAATATTATAATATATAATATAATTATATTATAAATATATATAATATTATAATAAAGTATTAATAATATTATTTAATATATAATAATATTATATAATATTATATATATTATTATTTTAAATATAATAATAATATCTTATAAAACATGATATTATATAATATAATATTATGAAAATTATAAAATATATATTATAATATTAATATTATAAATATAAATATATATATTAGAATATAATATATTATATATAATATATATTATAATATATAATATAATATATATATATATATATTTATAATATATATTTATATTTTGTGAATGGGGTATGATTTTTAATAAATTTAATTTGAGGATATTTTAAAAATTTGATGATACATTATCAGTAATTTGATTGTCAAACATGAATAATTTTACTACAACATTACCTACATGTACCAAACACAATAATCAATATTACAGCAATCTATCCACATTGCAGGTAATCTAAATTATCACCATCCAGTAATGTACCAAATGCAACATAAGTGGCTTAAGAGGCCATACCTTGAATCTTAGCCTCAATTTCCTTCTCCTCCATCTGTTCTCGGCATAGTTCTTTCAACAATGGAACCAGCACATGTACCATATAACAAGAATACCTAATCTTGTCGGCTATCTTAATATTCAGTTCTGAAGGCTGAAGAACACACACACCAAAAAAAAAAAAAGCAGAAGCAAGTTTTAAGATAAATTCCTAAAGTAGAGTTTCAAATGCTGACACCAATAAAGAATAAATTGCTCAAGAATGCAAAACACTGAAAGCAGACCCTTGCATTTTCCTTCCTGCGCAAACACGACTTGCAATTGCAATTCCTTCTGCAGGATGGACAAGCTTTTGCACATACAGCTTCCGGTAACATAGGGTACCTGAATTTTGAAAATGCAAAATGAACAATGAATACAGGGGCTCAAAGAAATGGATGAAGCTCCGCAACCCAAATTAGAATAAGAAAAATTCATAATGCATGTCCATGGATATGAAAAGGCTTGAAATAATATCCAAGGTAGCACTAAACAGGAATCATTGGTGTATCATGTTACATAAGCAGACTTCCAATAGTTCGCACAAGGCTTGATGGTTATGGTACTGGTCGCTAGGAAATCAATATTTTAAGCCATTTTGAAATCTCCAAAAATAGCCGGCACTCACAATTCGTTTCAAAAGCTTCACCAAAATGGGAGGAAAAGAGCTTGTACACCGTTCAAAGCTCTCATGGAAGTCCATAAGCATCCAGAATCCCAGATTATACGACCAGAGATCAGTCAGGCAAACCTTTGCCATGCACTTCTAAATTAAACAAGGTGAACAGAAACATATTTACAGTCACAACATCAACTTGAAGGAATTATTTTTATAAGTTGAGTCGCACCCAAGTGCAGCAATTTGTGACAATAAAGCAGTGATAAGAGATGTAAACGATAAGCTAACAACGAAACATGGGGCAAATTACGACAATAATACGATGATTTACAGCTCAAGTCAGGTAAGACGTAGCTGCTAAAGCAGTGATAAGAGATACAAAACCCTCACCATCGTTTGAGGCATTGAATGCAGTATTTCTTCCTTTTGCACGTCAAGCACTCCACAACTCTTCCTTTATTATTCTTATGACATTGATGACAAGTATGGGAGGTCCGATTCTTCCCCGGCTTGTGCCAATCAGCCTAATGACAACCAAATTTTAAATAAAAGAAAATAGAACCAAACAAAGAAAAAAGAAAGCCAAACTGAAGCCGTCTTTCCATGACCAACCTCCTTCCCAGAACCACTCGAAACTGCAGCTACAACAGGAGAGGAGATTCCCTCAAAACCCTCTTTCCTCAACTTCAACTTTTTCCTTCTCCTACTCAACTTCTCCAAAACCTCCCTTTTCCGCTCCCCCAACAAGTCCAAAATCCTTTCTTTCCCTTCCTCATTGCTCTAGCAAAACAAAACTAGCATATGCTCAAAATGAACCTCAGAAGGAAGAAAAGAAAAAGGAAATAAGACTTTACCAAGATCACCCTCACCTTGGCAATGGAAACCCTAAATCTAGCCTTTCTCGATCCCATAGAAACCCTAGCCATCTGGGACCTGACCAGATGCTGCCGGTCATGAAATGAACAGAGGCTCCTCCCGTCGATACGCCGGTTCTTGCACCTCCACGACCTGCCGTCGCTCCTGCCGCACCGGTGCTCCTCCAACAAGGTCGCCGCCAGCGCCGGCCCTTCCTCCATCGCCTAAGAGCCCTTGTTCGCCTCACTTTTCAGTTTCCGCTTCCCTTCAAGAAGAAGAGCAACAAGGGTGGAATGAAGGTTAGGATCAGGGTTCGCTAAGGATTTGATCCTTCTTGAAGCGACGGTGGAGAAGGGTACGGAGTACCTCGAGTCTGGAAACGACGGTGGGAGGAGGGCGAAGGAGCGGTGGGAGGCCTTGTCTCGGGATGGAGGAAAGCTTGGATTACTGGAAGTTTCAGCGGTGCGCGCACGGAACCTACATCTAACGTTGCTCACTGAACTTACATACGTGAGGTTGTTTAGTCCAGACCGTTTTGCCTTGCGAAGATAATTATTTATTTTTTTTTATAAGATGGATTAATGATAAAGCCTAACACAACAAATCACGAAACGACAAAGTGTCGATCACCCAAATTCGCTTGCAACGGCAAAGACTTTCCAATAAATTATACTATTTGTATCCCGATAAATATATTAAATATTCAGAAAAAAAAAAAATCTCTCGGCACTTTTCGAGGGTTATCCACCGGTGGATGAATTGAGCTGCTCCGATCCGCTCCCATAATCAATCTATAACGGTGCAGAGTCTCTCTCTCTCGATGATAATGTGATCCATTTTTAGGATGCATCTTGCATACATAATGTGTTAAAACCATCCAAAGCTCCGTCCCAGACGACCATCGAATGGCTCCACTTGCCGTAATAAGCCACGAGTCCGGGTATTATTTTTTTGAAACCCTCTTTACAAAAACTTCCAATTTATATTATAATAGATCGCGGTAGCTTTTACTGGCCCCTGCAACAATTTAACTATCAATATTCATTTTAAAATTAATTTTAAAAATAATATTTAAATAAATAATAAGATTATAATAATTATAATTATATTATAATAAAAATAATATATTATTTTTGCCATAAATAATAGATTATAATTGGAAAGAATGATGGTAAATAATACAAAATAATTATTATTATATTATTATTCATTACAAAAATATTAAGAAATTGCTAAAGAAATTTTTAAAATATTATTTTTTTATTATTTTATTTTATAAATATCATCATTCTAAACTTAATTTTTTATTTATCATGTATCAATTGAAATCATGGATTCAACTCATCATTTCGAGGCTAACTAGCCTAGCTACATGGTAGACTGAAGTCATGGACTCAATCCATGATTTTAGTGAAATCATAAATCCAACCTATAATTTAAATGAAATTATAGATCTAGCCTATGAGTCCAGATCATATTTTTTTTTTGCGAACAATGGACAAACGACTAGCAAACACCACAGGAGTAGGGGATGCAGGCGGGGTTCTGCAGGTGCACAGGAGGGGGGTGGTGGGAAGGAATCGAGCTGCAAGTGGCGAGGGGAGAAGGTCGTGGAGGAGTTGTAGGTGATCGAGGGGTCATGGAGAAATTGCGAGTAGAGGATCTGCAAGCACATGGGCCCAAGGGGGCATGGAGGTGCTGCAAGTGGCACCGTAGATTTTATTTTTCACGAACAAATAGCGAAGGACCATAAACACTGTGGAGGTGGGGGGTGTGGGCAGAGAATCTGCAAGTGCATGAAAGAATGGGTGGTGGAAAGAGACCGAGCTACAAGTGGCGAGAGGAGGAGGTCATAAAGGAGCTATGGGTGATCGGAGGGTCGTGGAGAAATTGCGGATGAAGGATCCGCAAGTGCATGGGGCTCGAGTGGGGGCATGAAAGTGCCACAAGTGGCATCGCAGGCTAGTGGGAGAGGCGTGGATAATGGCAACTAGGTGGAGTAGCCACATATGGCACCAAAAGAGGGGTGGGCATGGAGAAGTGATGGCCGGGCAAAGGAGCGGTAGATGGCACCGGACCGGAGGGGTGGGCATAATGATGTCGTGAGTAGAGAAAGGTAGAAGAGCCATGGAGAGAGAAAGAAAAAATAAAATAATAATAATAATAAAATATTATTTTTAAAAAATATTTTGAAAAAAATAAGATCGCTGGAGGTAGGTGCGGAAAAGCTGTAAGTGTTGAAAAAGCTACGGACATTGAATGTGGGAGAGAAGTTCCACGAGCAGGCAAGGCCCAAGGAGGGATGCGGAGGAGCAACGGCCGCATGGAGGAGGGTGAGGATGGAGAAAGAGGAGCAGTGGGTGGGGGATGAACTAAGGTGGAAGAGAAAAATAAAATAATAATAATAATAATAAAATATTATTATTTTTCATATTCGTGATTTGTTTCATTTCCATGTTCCTACTCCATTTAATTTGTTCCACACGTTGAAACGACGAAACCTATTAATATTTTATCATATTATTATACTAAAAAATACTATATCTTATTCAAAAGAACATTAACCATATTTTTTTCAGATGCAGTATTCAAAAGAAATTACGACAATATGTGATGGGATAAAACCTCACGGCAATGTATGATGAGACAAAGCTATTTTAATTTTTTTAGTAAAGTTTTTTCTTACAGGGCTCGGATAGATGTGTAAAGATTCTATTCCTTAATCAGTCGAACAGATGTATAAATAGAGAAAGAAAAGAAATAAAAATAATAATAATTAGATGGCACAATGTATCAATGTTATATTGGATTTTGTCCTTACGAAGTCTTCTAGTGGATTTTTTGTTTGTCGGGTTCTCAGTATCAACGCTATTGTTCGTACTATTTATTATTCTAATTCATACAATGACGATGATACTCTTGATTTTTTATTAAGATGGTTTTCTCTGGAAGGATGTGTTTTTGTTAAACACTGAGGCCGTTCTCTTACGGATAAAATATTTATCTAAAAAATTTTATTTTTAAAAATAAATATTTTTTAAAATAATATTTAGATAAAAAAATAATTTATTTATATTTTTTATGCATGAATAAGTTATTTTAAAATTTATTATTTATATTTTTTATATTACTATTTTTTTGGATAAGTTGTTAAAATTTATTCATATTTTTCATAATATTTTTTATATTTTTTAAATTTTAAAAAAGTGGATGACTGAGTTATTAAGTATTAAATGATGAAAAAATTAAAAATAAGAATAGAGTGTTTTTGATATAAAATTAAATGCCTACTTTACTGACTTATGAGAAAATAATTTAGCCATCTCAATGGTAAAACTTTTTTTTCATTTCATGGGTAAATACTATCCATGAAAAAGTAATTTTTTCTATCTTGAAAAAATATGAAAATATGGGTAAATTGATCAATGCAAAGGTAGACCAATTTTTTCATGATATTTGCCCATAAAAGAACGGGCTCCATCCTTACTTTCAATATTTTCATCATTTAATGCTCAATAACTCAATCATTTACTTTTTTTTAAAATTTAAAAAATATAAAAAATATTATAAAAAATATGAATAAATTTTAACAACTTATCCAAAAAAGTAGTAAAATAAAAGAACATGGATAATAAATTTTATAGTAACTTATCTATATATAAAAGAACATAGATAAATTATTTTTTGATCTAAATATTATCTAAAAAATATTTATCTAAGCAAATATAGTTTTTCTATATAAATATTTTATCCATAAAAAAATGGACCTTAAAAATAACTTATTTTGCTTGTTTAGGATGCTTGTAAATATTGCATGAAGAAGCGCACTGGAATTTATTTGATTGGCACAGATGTTTTAACAAGCTCAACATTTGAAGCACATTTTTGTCCGGAGAGAACACGAAAGAAAATAGTAGAAAAATGAAAGCTCACTCGTAATGTATCAGAAGAAACGGGAATGTGGGGACACGCAAAATTTTCTTTATAATTCATGTAATATATATCGTGTACCATCAGTGCCACGATCTAACTGCATGAGTTTGATGCGCTTCGAGGATGATTCAGATTCTCCTGCATTACAGCAGACTTCTATAGGACTTTCCATAATAGCAGCTGCAGTAGCATCTTTATCTATGGATGAAAAAATAAGGGGAAGTAAGACGCGAAGACATGGCATACAAGAGATGAGCCATCTTCAGGATGTACTAGATACCATATGAATCTATTAACATTTACCAGATACCAGATCAAAACACAAGAATTTGATAAAAATAACAGATTTGGTACATGGAAATCTCAAATAGTGATTTATATACAAGAAATCATCAAAGCACCAACAAGGAAGAGAAATATATAATAAATCATCAAAACAATAATATAGAAAATGGAAATTTTTTGAATTAGTGATCTAAATATACATAGCTACCTTAACTTGGACCTGTTGAAGGTTGATGGCATTGTGACGAATGTTTTATAAGTCATCATGCAGATGCAAAGACGAAGGAAACATATACTAATCATGCAAAATGATTGTTTTGGTACCGATGAAGCTAATACTTGGCATGGAAAATGGTTATCATTGGTTGAGACTAGAAATTCTAAGATTAATTATGACAAACACCGAGAGCATCTAGGAAAGAAAAAGATATTTATAAAAAAAAATGGAGATGGTAAAAGTAAAATTTATTTTTGATAAAGAAGCCGCCTTGCTTGGCACTGTAAGTTGTCCTATGCTAAGATTACATATATTAATAAGATTCAGCTATAATTGCATGCAGCTTTTCAATTGCATTACGTACAGATGGCCACCAAAAATTGCTTGGGTAAAACATGATCAGGCATCTGTCTCAACCAAGATATTGGTGCTTATCTTTTTGACTTCCACCATATGTATTTTATGGTGAGTCATCATTGAGTGATTACTCATGCAAGACCACGGTTCTAAGTCAACTTTCTGATCTGTGTTGCAGCCACTGCAGACTAAGAATTACCATGAACAGAGGTGCCTGATATACTCATGCCTCTCCTATATGGCATCAACTCTTTCCTAATTCATCATGGCTTCTCCTCCTACAACTCCTCTCTCTCCATCGCTTTTTGGCTACCATCACCATTGCCTTCCAAGCACCATCGAGGAGCTCCTTGCAAGAATATGCCATGACAATTCCCTCCCTCCTCCCGATGCCATCACCTAGAGGGGCGGCCCTCGAAGAGGAGGCTTCTCTCTGAATCCAACGATGTCATGATGAATATTTCGCAAGTCATCGTACAAATGCAAATATGAAGGACATATATACTTGTTGGTATGAACAATCATCACTAGCTATGTGACATCATCAGAGAGGTCGTTGTTCCAGATGACTACTAAAAATGATAAGTATTAGTCTCAGATCGGTAAAATATCAATATAAAGTTCAAATTAATCCGTACCATAGCTAGATGGCATATTGATTTAAATGTTCAGATCAGATCGGCAATACACCAATGACCATTACATTACATCGAGATCGGTAAAACACCGATCTTGCCATACTAGCGAGATTGGTAAAACACCGACCTCAATATGATCCAAAAATTGATCAAGTGCCAGCCGCTTCTCAACCAAATCAAGGCTCTCCTCCAATTGTATTACAGCTAATTGCCGTCAAGGCAAATGGTCAATAACTACAATCCAGCTAGTCATTCTGTTATAATAAATTAAAGCAAACTTTCTTTAAGGACTAAGCAAATGCCTCTATAAATAGAGGGTTAGGATATCCTTTTGGAGGTAAACATAAGATTCACAGAGTCAATACTTTGCTGAAATTTGCTCTTTACTTCCCTACTGAAGGAAGATTAAACCATCATTTCTACTCAAATCCTCTCTCACTGTCTTCTTGCTTTTCATTTTCACTATTTGTTTATAAGGCCTTAGCTGACTTAAGCATCGGAGGATTCTAAATTGGAGGGTATTTCATAAGTTCTTAAAACTTTTCTTGCAGATTGGTTTATGATCTACGTCGACCCAACTTAAAATCAGCTCTTCAGCATGAGTCTTCTCCAAGAATTTAAAGCCTTGCAGCAACAATACTAATCAAAAGATCATGCAAAATGGTTGTTCTAATGCTGAGGAAGCTAATACTCTGCAAAGAAAACGGTTGCCATTAGTTGAGACTATAAATTCTAAAATTAATTATGACAAATTAATTAAAAATTTTAATAAAAGATTACATATGAACCATTTACAATTTTTTCTTGATTTTGTTGTTCCATGATTTTCTACGGTGTAGAAAGCTAATTGTCTTTTATTTCATTGTCTACTTAACAGCCCTTTGTATGATTGGAAAGCTATGGAAGATGATGGTTTTGCATGGTGGATACAAAGAATTAAACATGCACTTGATTTGTATGATGAATTTAGGATAGACCATTTCTGAGGTTTTTCCGGCTTCCGGGCTATTCCTTCTGGCGTGCAATTCATTCACAACTTTATTTCGCTTGCAGTGATACATGAAATATTTCATCGCATAACTGGCATATGCTTGCTAATACACGTAATCTAGTAAATAATGACCGCTACTGGAATTCATATAATGCAGAATCAAAGGTAGAAATGTTTGGAAGCTGAAAGGTAATCGTTACATGAATCTGATTTTTCCTTTTTCTTTTTTTGATCCATATCTTTTTCTGGCCAGCTTTCAGAGACAACCCTCACTTGCCTCGTAATCATGAGCATGATCGAGTCGTATGCACCGGAACCCATGATAATGACACGGTGAAAATTTACCAAGCGCACTCGCCTTTCAAGCTGCTACCAATATTTTGTTACACTAGATTTTGTTCCGCATCAATAATTATTAATTGCCAAAAACAATTCATGAAACCTGTTTATGAACTCACGGATGTTTTCAGAATCTGAAGATCACCATCTACCATAACTCCAAGACCTGCTACTCCCTGCTCCATATAACTTCCTCGGGGCCTACAAGAAGAAGCAATGCGCCGATTCCCCTAGCTCAACAGCCATCTCAGTGCCCTCAACCTCGTCATCGCCGAAGACGGATCTCATCCAAAGATAGCCGTGACAAAATTCGCTTTCAGATATATTACATCATCTAATTATTATTTTTTTCATTTCTTCTCTTATCCTATTTATAAAAGAATAATGCCTTACAAGCCAATCACAAGGATAATGCGATAGAAATTTTTCTATATTATTTTTCTACTCATGTACATCATATGCTATATCTTTTTATCTCATTATGATTTAATTAAAACTATGATGAACCACATAGATTAGGACAATGGTTTTAGATTATAATGAGATGATGCCAGTGAGATCTAAAGTCTTAATAGCCTCAGTCTAAAATGTTTCTAATTATAAGATTATCGAGTTGAGAATCGATAATTTGATAAGACTGGCGCATCCTAGATATGCTCGACGGACAGGATGATTGATCTTACAGTCACTTGTATGAAGATACTAATGCAAAGATGTGGATGCTCATTGAAGAATGAATTCATCAAACTGATCCGTAGGAAGAACATCTGATCACTACAGTGAAAATGGTAAAAGGTAATCTATAAATGATATTTTACGATGCTAATAAGCATCAAAAATAAGATCCACGATATTTTAAAAAGCAACACGAAAGCGTCGCGTATGTAAGAGTGGAGACGAAAAACGTCGACGCTTTTTAAAAGCATCATAAATTTAAATTTTATCGACACTTTTTAGCATCATTAATGACAACGCATCCTGCACTCTACCAAGATGCTTTTATAAGCATCGCTAGTTAAGTCACTAGCGACGCTTATAAGCGTCGTTAATCAGTTCTATTAACAACGCTTATAATCATTGTTAATTTTTTAACAAAAAAAAAATATAGGTTTTATATACAAGAAAAAAGAATACAAAAATTTATATATAAAATTATATCAATTATTGAAACATAAACCTGTACAATCACCATCATTCACATCAAAAGCAAACATTAATAGCAAATTTAACCAAAAGATATTATTTTATATAAATAAAAATAAAGTACTAATCGTCCATTACAATCAAGAGTTCAACAAACTAAAAGCATATAAAAAATATAAGACTACAATAAAAATAAAATAATGTCAATCTACAGATGGATGGTCGTTACTGTCTCAACGTGACGTGCCACCATCTCGACGAGTGCCTGATGTGCCAAGAGTCTACAAGAAATATATGAAAAGTTTGATTTACAAATCTATAAATAAAAATATATAGATCATTAAATTAATATAAAAATATATATTTAATAATATGTGTTTACCTAAGATGGGCCATACATCTCTAACAAAGATGTAAGCCGATCAATCTGTCCCCTCATGGCTTGCATCTTGGCATAGCTCTGTCGCATCTCCTCCATCTCAGTGGCATGACTCTGTCTAATCTCCTGTATCTTCGCCTCAAGTCTGCGGATGCATGAATCTTGAGCATCTATTGAAAAAAATTCAGTCGGTGTAACCTCTGTCTAGTGGATCCAAAATGAGTCAGGGGTTAGTTACATGATGATGGCTACATAGATTCCCCATGAAAAATCTAGTCGGCATAACCTCTTAAAAAATCATTTCCCCATGAAAAATCTAGTTGGATCTAAAGAAAACTATTTACACATTTCCGACATGGACATAAAATCTTTTCATTCAAACTACTTTTCTCCATACTAAATTTAATGAAGTCATGAACTCCATCTAAATATTCTTTACTATTAGTTTATTTATCCAACTTTTGTCCATTGTAGGATAAAAATGATCGAACTTATCTAAAAATAAGAAAAATTATATAATTTATATTAATGCAATGAGTAAAAAATATCAGTCATTTCATAAAATCCAAAAAAATAACAGCTATTGTAGTTCATTATAAAACTTGAAGACTCAAAAATACATCTAGATATGATATGATTTATATAGTAAATGCTTGCTATCATCAACTAATAGGTAAAGAAGGTCCTATCTCATTTAGAAAATGCATTAATTCTATAGGTCAATTACAGTAATCAAACGATATGCAATAAGAGTCAAAAAAATTTCGACAGCATTTTTTCTTAGTTCTCTCATATAGGGAGAACAAAAAAAAATACCATTCAAAATTTTTTCTGAACCCTCAGCATATTATTTGATTATTGTAATGACCTATAGAATTACTCACATTTTTCAAACTATCCATACTGGACAATCAATTGATCAATGTACATAATTCTTTTACGTGTACAAAAATAACACTACTACAAAAATGGCCTATGACAACGCTTACTATGACAGCAATTTTTGAAACCACTGCCATAGCACTTATGGTAGCGGTTTTCATTAACCGCTGCTATAGGTCGGACCTATAGCAGTGGTTTTTGTAACTGCTGCTATAGGTCGGACCTATAGCAACGGTTAATGAAAATTGCTGTCGTAGGTTGGACCTATAGCAGCGGTTATAAAAAATCGCTGTCATAAGTCGGATCTATAGCAGCGGTTAGTAGGAACTGCTGCTATAAGCTGATATATGGTAGCAGTTAATTGTAACTGCTGTCATATATTTTTTTTTTATTTTTTTTAAAATATTACATAATTTTAAAATTTAATGCCCATCTCATCATTCATTATCTAAATAATTATCATTAGAGTGTCATCGCAAAAGATCGTCTCGATCCGATGGCCCTATTTCGTCGATCATAAAAATTCGATTTCGATGACCACGAACGACGATGCGATGATCTGATAGATGGAGACCTCCGATGGATTTAAAAACCTGCAACGATGATCTCGGTGATGTTTGTAGCATACTATTAAAGTTTCATTTCAATCAGATATCGTTATCTTGGTCAATTTAGTATAGGTTAGTTTCAACCGTTAAATGATAAACGAGTGATCAAAGGACCAAACGATATCTGATTATGAGATAATTTTTTTTATAAATGATCTTGGCTACTATTTTAATCATTTTTTACGATGATGATTATAAAATTCAACTCATGAGATGAAGAACGATCTAAAACTATACACTCCTGATAACCATTCTGAAACTTCACTGGTTGTTATGCTCGTACTTTTGCGATATCTGCTTAATATGAACAGTTTATACGAAAATAATTTAAATTTTACTATCATCATCATATAAAAATATTTAAAATTATAACAAATATCATTTAACTAAAAAATTATCTCATAATCGGATGCCGTTTAACCCTTTGATCGCTTGTTTCTAATTTAACGGTCAAAATCATTTCATACTAAATTGACCATGATAATGATATTCGATTAAAGTGAAACTTTGATAGTATGCTACAAACATCATCAAGATCATCGTTGCAGATTTTTGAATCCATCGAAGGTCTCCATCTATCAAATCATCGCATCATTATTCATGATCATCGAAATCAAATTTTTCTAATCGATGAAGCTAGGGCCATCGGATCGAGGTGATCTTTTGTGACGACACTCTAATGATAATTATTTAGATAATGAATGATGAAGACAATCATTAAATTTTAAAATTATATAATATTTAGAAAAAAAATAAAAAAAAAATATTTTTCATCTATGACAGTGATTTTGGGTAACCGCTGCTGTAGATCTATGGTAGCGGTTCGATAACCACTACCGTAGGTTAGGTTAAAAATCTTCAAATTTTTTTTCCTCTCGTACGTGCTCAATCTCTCTCGCTCTCTCTCTCCCCCTCCTCTTCGTCGTCGGTGAGGCTCCTCCCCCCGGTCGGTGTTGCCCCTCCTCCCCTCGTCCGACGTCAATCCTCCTCCCTCCGACCAGTGTCGTCCCCTCCTCCCCCCTCGGTGGCACTGCCCCTCCTTCCCCCTCCTCTCCGGGCCTCCATCCCCAGTGACCCCTCCACCACCCCCCACCCAGGCCTCCACCCCTCCATCCGACCCTCCCTCGACCCCAACGAAACCCCCCTCCGACGAACCCCCATCCGACTCTCCTCGACCCCCAACGAAACCCCCTCCAACAAACCCTATCCACCCTCGCTCGGTCCCCCACGAAACCCCACCCTCCCCGCCCCTCTCTCGATCCCAAGCGAACCCTCCCTCCGGCGAACCCCCATCCGACCCTCCTTCGGCCCTACAAAATCCCACCTCCCACCACCACCACCATTCTGACCCTTCCCCCAGTCGAGTGTGAAGCCTCCTTCCGCCTCCTCGTCACCGTGCCCCCTCCCCCTAGCCCTCCATCCCGACCACCCCTGCTCTCTCTCTTTATTTTTTTTCTTTTCTCTCTTCTCTATCTCACTATCTTGCTTTTGTTTCGCAGGTTATCTCTAGTACCGTCGTCCTCCTCTAGCATCGTCGTCGATGACCCTCGGAGCTTTCGATGCGACCCACTCTCTATAGCCGCATATATAATTTTTTTTAATTTTATAGTATTATTTATTAATCATATATATTTATAATAATTTATAAAATATTTATAATAAATATTATAAATATTTATTATAAATATTATAATTATCTGTATGCTGTAGTTTTTGGATCGTGTCGTGGCGGTAGCCTTGGATCATGCCATGTTGGCGGTTGTGGACTAGATCTATCAATGGATTGGGTTCAGATCAGAACCTGGATATTTAGATCTGAACCCAATTTTAATTACTGATATCGGATCCGTATCCGAATATTCGATGGGTTTGTACTTGAGAGAGGAAGGGAGGGATCCGATCTTGCCGCCATCATTGGGAGGGAGGGGGTCCGACCTCGCCGACGAGGGAGATCGAGAGAGGAAGAGTGGGAGATCGAGAGAGCGAGAGAGGGAGGGATGGGGTCCGACCTTGTCGGTGAGGGAGATCGAGAGAGAAAAAGGGAGGGATGGGGTCCGGCCTCGTCGGTGAGGAAGATTGAGAGAGGGAGAGAGGAAGATTGAGAGATGGAAAAGCTAGGAGGGAGGGGTTCGGCCTCGCCGCCATTGTCGATAAGAGAGATCGAGAGAGGGAGTGATCGAGGGGATGGCACACAGCCGAGCCGGCTCGAGCCATGATCGAGCCGACTAGGGGAGGATTCTAGCCGAATGTCTCAGGCACAAAGCCGGCTGTCTCAGGCATGGAGCCGACTCAACTTCCGAGTGAATAGAATTTGATATGTCACGATGTTATATTGATTAATATTTATTAACGTTGCAGGTCACGATGGCACCGAAATGCTATCTAGCTTTCATCCCTGCCTCTAGATGGATTGCGCGCAGTTCAGCATCCGAGAAGCAATCGGAGCATACTCCATCCACCTCGACATCGACTGCTTAGGAACCTTCACCATCAGCATCTACTCCATCGGTAGCTGAGCTTCTACCATCGCAGGCATCTGAGTGTATATTTTTATTATATTAGCATAACTTTATTTTTTATATAGTATTTGTACACTTATATATTTGCATAATATATTTGCATTGCAGGTGCATCATCCAACCGGACATTTTACGATTCCACACGTATGGCACACGTGTGGAACCGCCAGCATCAGATAATGGTGCAGTATGATATGGAGGGGACGCTGGTAGGGGAGACCACGTGGAAGATGCATTCCTTTTTTGGAGTGCTTATGAGGCGGTCGGACATCATTCCCGTAGAGTCCAGAGACTGATGTTTGATGGATGCTGCCATCAGGGACCGAGTATGGGAGGAGATATGGATAAGTATGTGCATCTTAGTTATATTTATGCATTTTATATGTTTACACTATATATGTTTGATTAGAATAATTTTATAACTGATTTTTGATAAATTTATGCAGAGGAGGTACGACTTCTCCGATCATGAGAGGACTCGAGATATCCGATTGAAGAAGATCGGAGAGTTGTATCGGGGTTACAAGGTCAAGCTTCACAGAGGATGGCTCGAGCACCGACGAGACACTTCGGAGGAGCTTGTTCTCTAGATATAGGACTGTCCTCCGAGTCAGTGGGAGAGGATGGTTAGACATTGAAGGAGCCAGAAGTTCGAGGTAAAATTTCTAACTTTTGAATTTTTCAATACGCTTAAAGTTTTATTTAAATTTTTTTAAAATATTTATTATTTATTTGAATACTTGTTAGGCTACCTTCCATCAGAATCGGGAGAACCGCGCAGCCTAGGAGTATATGCACACTCTAGCCCGCAAGTCTATGGCCAGTCATGTGCATAGAGAGGTAATTAATTCTAAATCTTACTAGATAAATTAAATTCATATTTTTTATCATCATTCTGATAAATTTATTCTTTGTTATAATTGATGAGAGATGGGGTGATGCCTAGTCATAGCAAAATCTTCCGATCCAGTCACGCGGATAAGACGGGCAGGCCGATGAACGCCACGATCGGACGTATTTTTATAAGTATTAAATATATTAGTATATATGATTAGTATTATAGTATTTTTTATAAAATTTTATTTTAATTTATAATTATAGGATCAGTTAGATATGCTCACGAGTGAGGGCCTAGATACCTCTAGGCTCCATGACCATCTATCTCAGGTCTTAGGGCCTGAGCACTCTAGAAGGATCCGATGCAGGTCCGGACACATGTCGATAAGCTACTGGTCCAAAACGAGCATCTCCTCATAGACTTTTGGTGTCGTCAATCAGAAGGAGATTGAGGAGGCATGGGCATGGGCATATCATGCTGCGATGCGAGCAGATCGGGCTGAGGAGCGTGCATCTCATCCGGAGGGCATTGTAAGAGACATGATGTCGATGCTCAGTGCATATTTTAGAGTCACGGACTTTGAGGATATGTTAGCTCGTATTCCAGCTCCAGCTCCAGCTCCGACTCCAGCTCTGACTCCAACTCCACCTCCAGCTCTAGCTCTCGATGACGACGACGATGTAGATTTAGGAGACTTTTGATGTATTTTATTTTTCTAAAAAAATATTATAATAAATTTTATTCGATAATAAAATTTTAGTATTTCAGAATAATTTTTGTGTTTATTATATTTTCTTATGTTATATATCTATATTTATCAGATAAAATATATAAAAAAATAAAAATTTTATTTTTTTAATTATTCAAGATCTATGATAGTGATTTTATAACCGCTGCTATATCCATGCCAACCGCTGCTATAGGTTCGGTGCCAATCGCTATACTAGATCTATGGCAGCGGTTAAGAAACTACTGCTATAGATTACCTATGGCAGCAGTTATGTAACTGCTACCATAGATATCTTATGACAGCGGTTACATAACCGCTGCGATAGGTCGATCTATTATGGCGGTTTATAAATCGCCGTAATAGATAATCTATAGCAGTGGTTCTGACAACCGCTGCAACAACTGCTGCCATAGAACTATGGTGACGACCATAGTAGCAGCGGTTAGAAAATCACTGTCATAGCCTATGACAGTGATTTTTTGGGATATGGCAGCGATTACAAACTGCTGCCGTAGCCCTTTTTTATAGTAGTATAAATACATGTATGGATACAATAGAATATGTATATTAATCAAAAGATGGATCTATGGTTCTATGCAATGTAATTTTTTTTAAAATTAATTCATAATTAACATTGCCTGGCATCATCTATCGGCCTGAGCGCGTAGAGTTGGATGCCTTCGGCGCCAATTGGGAGCAAAGACCCGAGCACGCAAAGCTGAGACCCAAGTCTCATGCATGTTAATTAAATATTGTGCACTGTGTCATAAACTTTTAACAACTCAGTTAGATAATTATCCGATGGCAACCAAATAACAAAGAATCAACAAAATAAATTCTTAGGATTAGCATGCATCCTAACCAAATTATTATCAAATAAACCCTCACTAAAAGCTTAAAGGATTAACAAAATTAATCTTTCAAAGTTATTCAAAATTTTCATATATAAAAAAAAATAATTTTTTTTCCTAAAATCAGTATAGCCATCAAAAGCTAAGGCATCACAATCAAATCTAAAAATAATTAATAAAAATAATTAAAATATTATCAAAATTCTCTAACTACTACGTATACTTTCAAATAATGCCATACACGAGAATAATCTTTCAATCTAAAAAATAAAATATTATTAGAGAAATGAAATACTTATAATGGATGATAATACAAGAAAATACTAGATGATATTATTTTCATCAAATACCTGTATTCAATAAAAACATATGATAGTCAATAATTAATATATACTTTATCTATTTTAAATCATCTAAAATATATTTAAAAAATAATTTTTAAATTATATACCAAAGATCGGAGAGTGAGGAGCGCGGAGGAGCATCGATGGTTAGAAGGGAGGCGATGCGGTCGGGGAGCAAGGGAGGCAAGGAGCATGGCCCGCTGGGAGGGCCGGGGATGGGTGTCAACTGGGTCGGTGGCCGGGCTGGGGTAGTGGGGCGCGGCGTCGGGAAGGGGGCGATGTTGGGGAGGGGGATGGTGAGATGCAGCTAGGTCGAGGAATGGGATCGGAGGGTCTTTTAGGCTTGCGTAGACGGCCGTTGAAAGGGGAGGAGGGCCGGTGGGGCGGTCTTGAGGAGGACGGACGGCGTACGATGTGGACGGTGCGGGTGCGGCGTGGACGGACGCAGCAGAGGGGAAGGGGGCCAAGAAGTACGACTTGTTGGAAGGGCCGGGGATGGGTGTCGAAGGCTAGGGATGGGTGTCGGTTGGATCGATGGTCAGGCCGGGGGGCAGTGGGGTGCGGCATTGGGGAGGGGGGCGACATCGAGGAGGGGGATGGTGGGATGCGGCCGGGTCGGGGAGGGAGATCGGGGGGGTCTTTTGGACTTGCGTAGATGGCCGTCGGGAGGGAAGGAGGGCCGATGGGGTGGTCTCGAGGAGGACAGATGGCATACGACATGAACGACGTGGGTGCGGCATGGATGGATGCAGCAGTAGAGGGGAGCGGCAGACAACGGTGTGGCATGGATGGCGGGTGCAGCACTGACGGCAGAGAATCAACAGAGATGGGAGCTGGGAGTGGGAAGGGGATAGGGCATGGGGAACGGGAGGAAAGGGTGGGGGGGCGGCATCGGATAGGTTAGGGCATAGGAGAACCGAGGGCGAATTAAGCAAACTTAACGACACTTTTTAGCTTCGTTAAATAATGATGCAAAAAAATGTCGACAATTTCTTAATTTAACGATGCTTTTTCTAAAAGCATCGACGTTGATAATGCTGGAATTTTATGATACTTTTACGTGTCGTTAAAAATATGATGCTTTTTAAAAGCGTCGGCAGATCAGTGCAATCTGCCGACACTTTTAAAAAGCGTCGGCAGAAAATGGTCGTTAATTCTATATTTTTCTATAGTGGATAGAGCCTTATGATAAATGCTTAAATTAAATTACTAGAAGCACTAAATATTATAATAACTAATATTTTTTATTAAAATTTGATGCTCTCGAGTCTTATTTGCAGGTAATCACGAGTTTGGGCTCCTACAATTCAAATTGGATTTAAATTGGTTCAAATTTGAGTGAACCAGACAATCAGCTTAAGGACTAATCAAATTTGAGTGTGAATGTGACTTACTCATAAAGAGATTAGATGCAAGATTCAAGAGTTTAGGTTAAAAGATAACTTTTCATATAGATCCAAATGTGAATATGACTTAAAGATCAATTGATAGGAATCAATTAATAAAGATCCAAGGAAGATTAATTCAAGGCATCAACTCATGGATGCAAAATAAGAAGAAAATAAATGAAGCAAATGAGGAATATGATCCAAAGGCTAAGAAACCAAACTCTAATAGTCTTTATTCATGGTACCTCCTCTCTCTTTCCTCTATATAAGCCATATCACCCCCCATTTTTGGATCATCTAGCCTCATCTCCTCTCATCTAGCCCTAAGCCTCCATAAATTCTCTCTCTTCCATCAAGTCTCCATGCCAAGAAGCAATGATAGGGAAGTTTTTTTTTGGTAAAGGCTGAAGTTCTAAGAGGAAATAAAAGATATCTTGGAGCCATGGTTGTAATTTTTTTTTATTCTTGTAGTAATTTTATTTTATGCAATAAATATCTTGTAACTTTCTCTTGCTCATAATATAATTGAATTTCACTTTTGTTATGCTTGAGATATGTTTGAGTTTTGATATGCTTGAATATGAATTGTGATCTCCAAATTGATTATGATCGTTGAGATGGGTTATGATCGAGAGACATAATCCGTGCTCAAGCAAATAGTCTATCACTATAAGAAAAAGATGTATTTTCGACTAAATTATAATTTGGTTGGAAAAAATTATAGTTTTTATCAACCAAACTAGAATAATTTATGATCAAAATAATATTAGTGTTATCGAGAAAAATCTAGCACTGATCCACCAAAATTATTCATAACCAATTAAAATTTATTCATAAAAAAATTTATTTTTTAACCAAAATTTTGATTGCTAAAATTGTTGATGATAAATATATCTAAAAATTTTAATTTTTCAATCAATTTTTTAATGGATAATTGGAGAAAAAAAAAACGTGCCAAAATTTCACGTTTCCTAAATTCTCCTCCCACCTTGATGTCCACCCACTAGCCTCCCCATCCCACCAAAACTCCGATCCAAAACCTGACCCGCCCCCCGTGCCACCAAAACCCCCTATCCGGACCCATGCCTCCACCTCCCTCGTGCCACCAAAAACCCTATCTGCCCCGTGCCTCCGCCTCTCTCACGTGTTCCCCCTCTCTCACGCATGCCTCCCCCTTTTTCTTCCCCTCTCTCATGCGTTCCCCTCTCTCACGCCTCCTCCTTGATTCGCTGGGCTCTGCCTTTCTCATGCAAGGGTTGGCTTGGCATCTCTCGGCCTCCACCACCTCTCTGATCCTGAAGTTTGTCCCTCATCGCCGGTCGTCGGTTGAAGCAAGGTGAAGGAGATTTTTTCTCTGAGATTTTTTAAGATACTGTTGATCTATCTCCTCTCTCTAGGATTTTTTCTATTGCTCCATCACAGCCTCCCATTAAACTGCTCGGGCTGAATCTGGCCACTTCCACTGCCAGCCCCCTCATCGCCACCACCATCTTGAGCAGGACCGATGGCAACATCACCCGCTACCAAACTTCCTGGCCCACCGCTGCTTCGCCTTCTTTGCAAAGCCGATCTGGTAGTTGAGCTGGATCCGTGCCTGGGTCGTCGGCGATGGATGCCAGAGGTTCGGCCGGTTCTTGAAAGTGGATTGCCGGTGGCGGATTCCGGAGGTTTGGCTAGGGTGGCGGCGGTGGAGGAGGAAACCTCCTCGGAGCCCCAGCCCCTGATGATGCCGGTGCCGGGTCGGTGAGAAGTTGCTCCACCTTCTACCCGATGACAAAGATATGGTGATTTTTTGATTTGAAGGTGTCATGTTCTATTTTCTCACTTCTAGGGGGATGGAAATGAGGGTTGTTTCTTCTTATGGCCAACTAGTTCTCTCCTCCTAGCTATTCTCTTCTCATTTCTTCCTCTTCTTCCTTCATCTTCCTCTTACCTACACTTGATTCAGTTTCTTTGCTGACATATTCACTTCTCATTCTTCTTATAAATATGGATGCTATTATTCTGTAACTTGCACACACATTAATAAGGATCTCAGATCATTTCATGATCCATAGAATGGCTGTAGACCTCAGGAATTTTTATTGGATGTAATTTTAGTCAATTTGTTAAAACTTTCTTTTATTTTTAGTTTGCTATAGGTTTTAACAGGCTATTGTGAATCAAGGGTAGCTATTAAAATCGTAGATTTTATTTGATAGTTTAATGGTTCTAGTTACTGTAGTGGTACTGTTAACATGGCCATATTCATGCTATAGTAAGTGTAACCAGCAGCCATGCCTTATGCTGCAGTGAGTATAAATGTTCGACATCATTTTACTGTTGTAATATTTCTGGTTCTTTTATTTTATTACTTGTTCTATACTCTTCTTGTTTATATTTTATTTTTCATAAAATAAATCATTGCTTATTGTGCATGCTGATTGTTGCAACACCTTTTCTGTGCAGAAGCATGAAATGAAGATGTCGTATGATAATTGATAAAAATTTGTGATGATAGGCTAATTGGTATTAGTCAAAGGAATTTTGAAGTTTTAGATTTTTGAATAAGGTATGCTGATCGTTGTGGTGATTTAA
This sequence comes from Cocos nucifera, assembly GCA_006176705.1. Classification (NCBI taxonomy): domain Eukaryota; kingdom Viridiplantae; phylum Streptophyta; class Magnoliopsida; order Arecales; family Arecaceae; genus Cocos; species Cocos nucifera. The sequence continues at coordinate 2,305,965 of QRFJ01000069.1, read as the reverse complement.
GGCTTTCTTGATCTAAATTAGCAAACTGATACTGTTGGTCATTATCTTATCTTGGTTTTCTTGTAGCAATGGCAAAGTTCTGTGATTGCTAATATCTATGGCATAGTGGCTTGAGAGATATTCCTAGAAACAAATATTCTCCTTTTTACTCTTCCCATTTGCTAATTATTGTGAAATTCTTAAATACATGAAGCCATATATATGCATTTCTGTATTTGCTGTTGTGTTTTGATGTGTAAATGTACGTGTCCTTGTCAATATGTCATGGTATTAGAGTTTGGAATAACATGATGCTCTTTATTATTGACGTTAGGTTATAATGCATATTGATGGGCAAATTATTATAAACATCAGGTATAGTTTGGTGATATGAAAATGGTCATAAACTGATGAAGCATTAAGTATGTGATTAGAAGATACTTGTTCAATGTGTGCACTTTTTGCTTAAAGGGGTCTTGTTCTTTGGTATATTCAGCTGTGTACAGTTCGATCATCAACTATAAAGCTTTGGTTGCATCTTCCACATAGGTAAGGAGGGTATGTTGTTTATTTCTTTCGATGAATGGTTATTGAGCAGAGGGGAGTGCGAAGATAGTCCTTTTGGGTGGGGGAAAAGAGGGGGGTGGGGTGGGGGGGGTAGTAGAGATGGAGGGGTTAGTAGAGATAATAAATCTATAATTCCATGATTTTCATATAAATTTTTGGGAGTATTAATTGGTTCCATTGATAAAGTTATTTGATTGCCTATAAGATATGCGTGCTTGGCTTAAGAGGATGCTAAGCCTGAGACATGTTACTATAGTAATTATATTAGTAGATCATCCATGACATGAATTAGGAGGGACATATCCACACTTAACCATCTAATTTGTTAATTTATTATAATTTATTAGATTATCTATTTAATGAAATAGTCTAATTTAAAAATAGAATTTTGATCTATTTAATCAATATACTAGATTTGTGTTGGTAAATTTTTGATCTATCATATATCTATTCAAGATATGCTTTCTGAAAGGTAGCTATGTCAGTCTATCCAAAGCTATATCGAATAATCTAAGAAACCAAAAATAAACAATTCTCTAGTCTCCACATAATTGGAATAAACAATTCTCCACAAAGTCTAATTTGATAGGTATGTTTCAGGACCAGTCATTGTTATATGTAATTTTCCACTTACAAAGCTCATTGTTATATGGTTGGTTTTTTTTTCTCAGGTTGGAACGGATACAAAAATCGAAGAGATTGTTTTTGAGAACTCTGCACTTTTTATCTCATGTTTTACATATTATTGCATGATGGATAAGAGTTGATATAGCATTATGGTAATTTTAATTATATAATAGTAAACATGTTGACTTATATAAGCTCCAGACCATTATCGTACAACATGTTTACTTTTAATTATCATACATAAGCTCCAGACCATTATGGTAATTTTAATTATAGCATTAGATTTAGTAGTTAGTTGCATATATGTAACATAATACAACATAATGCTAATACATTATGTCACACTCTTCATTTACTAATTGCATTTCTTTGTTACCAGAATCAAGAATTTCAAGGTTGGCATGTCTAAGTCTCAGCAGAAAGGCTAGAGGTAAGTAGATTTCATGAAATATTACCATAAATCTTTATTACCATAAATCATACATATATAAACAAATATGTATGGTATGAGACTACATATCGGTTCGGTATTGGTATGGTACCGACTAACCAACTTTGCTTTCATTTACCACAACAAATAAAATATTTGATGGCTGAAGACATTAACATGCTTGTTTTCTCTAATTACTTTGGTATTATCCAATATGAACTTGCCATGTAATAGTCTCCCTCCAGATCATCATCAAGGCTGAAGGCATTTTAGTTGAGACAGAAATTTAATTTGGTTATACATCCATATCTCTCGATATATCATAGTTGATTTTTCTAGGCGTAATGATCTTGCAATATAATTTAACATCCATGGTGCAATACCTGCATTCAAAACTAATACAATGATATTTAATATTTGTATTTGTATAACCATATAGGCTCAATAAGTTGTGAATCACACCCATTGCATGCAGGTGGATAAAATTGTGTTGATGGTTATGCAGTATTTATGGATATCATATAGAACTTGTTCTTGATTGTTGTATTGGTAAATATTTCCTTTTCTACTTTATCTATCTAATATTCTGTTTATGAGCTTGAATGTGTGCGCTCTGTGTTGTAACTCCTTGGTCTTGGAGTTGTTGTAGGGTACTCTCTAATGTTGCAAAGACAAAACAAATCTTGATAAGTTACATTAATAACTCTTTATAGGATGGTTGCTATTTCTCTTCACATCCTTGGTATCTAACAACTCTAGCTCACTATATGCCACCATCTTGCAACTCATATCTATGTATACTCAGTCAGATGTCAGTGGAACCACTTACTGTCTCACTCCATGTATTTTGCATAGCAGATGATCTTGTTATCTTTATCCTGATGCTATGTTTGGCTTTTGGTTCATTTTTTCAGTGTCAGTTGCTGCTTATCATATTGTCCAAAAGCACCAGGTACACAGTATGTAAGATAAACTATATGTATTAATGAAGTCTACGGGCTACGTTTTTACCACCCAAAAAAAAAATACACCACTAAAAAGAAAACAAAGAAAAATAGAGGCAGCAATCATAGAACATCTGGTTGAACAGATTTTTGTTATAAGATTTTTTTTATTATTTTATTTTTTTATGGTGCGGGAGATCGGTAAAGAGGCCACCCAGAATTTTATTTGAAAAAGGCAGAAACAACAATTACAAGATTACAAAAGAAGAGGATAATCACTCAACAACTACTGTCCCACAGCTATCAAAGCAGAACCCAATATTGTGTTCAAGGCAAGATACCACCCGCAATCCAGAATCTGAAAGGGGATAGCGGATGAAGCATTTTTAAGGCTGAGCAAAATGCTTTTCAAATTGATGAGAAGAAGGGGCAGCTGGAAAATAGATGATCCACTAATTCCGGTGTAATGTTGTAGTCCTCTTAGATTTGTTGCAGGAAAAGGATTTATGTCATAAGTGGCACCACTATTTGGTGCTGTAATCTACCTTCTACTAACCTAATACATGATTCTTAATTATAACTGTAATAAATCAACTGTGTTCTTGACGTTCATAAAAGGTGTGAAAAGAAATAGCAACTGTCCTATAAAAAAAATGGATACTGCATTAGTAATTGTGTGATGTCGAGATGTGCTGATATTAGTGAGTTTTTATGGACATGTTGATAAGGGATAGAGTTAAGTCAATGGATCCTAAACTTGCTTGTTTTAACTTTTTTTAGATTTATTCTTATATTCTCAGATCAATTGAATGTACAGGTAACTCATTTTGTGAATCTAAAAGAAATAAAAAAGATAGACAAGTGGCTCTCATGTATGGATCCATCAACTGCAATTGCAGGTTGCTTCCTATATTTATGTCTTGCATCAAAATTTCTTGGTAGTAAGTTCTTGGTATGAAAGTTGAGATATAGTAGTGTTTATATTAATATTGTCCTAATTATGTATCATTCTCAATTACTATTGGTACAAATGCTCGTATCCTGAAAACAGGTTGTTCATGTTGGTTTTTTATTTTTAATTTGAAGGTAAGAGTACAAGTTAACTTCTGCCCAGATTATGTATCTTTAAGTTTTCTATAATATTTGTGTAGCTGATTTTGGGTCTTGCAGGTTGCTGACTAGCAACATCAACTAAAGTTGAAATTTTCTCAGATTCAACTAATACTATTCGACTATTTTGTTACCTATTTGTGCATATGTTTAATCTTTTGAAGAATCAGTGTTTGTATTTTTTGATGTCAGCAATTTCCTGTAATGATAGTTTGGACATTATAGATCTATGTTATGGATTATTGGATGTATATATTGACAAATTTATATTTACAATTAGAAGTATTTGGATGTTCTTCCCTTACAATATTTCAAGTTTGATTGATTTGTAGATTCTTAGTTATAAAGAGATATATCTATGGAAATATATGTTGGAATATTATGTGATACCAGGAATAGGGACATGCAAAGATATCTAATAGGTATGCTGGAGAAAAAAAAGAAAAAAAAAAAACTTTTTCCCAACCAAAAAGTTGGTTGTTAAAATTTTTTGCTTTTTTACGATCCAAAAGTTGGTTGGTAATGGTTTTCCTGATAATCACCATAGTTCAAAGCCGACCAAAGTAACTGTGCATGCTACACCAAACTTTTGGTGACCAAAATAGTTGATTGATGATGATCAGACTTTTGGTGACCAAAATAGTTGATTGATGATGATCAGATTTTTTGCGATAAATTATTTTGATGGTGAATGACTTGTTTCATAGAACACGCATTTGATCTTTCTCGTTTCATGACCAAAACAAAAGGTTGGAATTGATAACATTTTTTGCAACCAACTATTTCGGTGGTGAATGAATTGTCACGTGCTAAGTCTTCGTCGATCAATATCGTATTTTTGCAATGAAAATTTGATCTTATGCAACCAAATAATTAGTCGTTAAAAATTTTTATTTTTTTTGACTCCATCCAGTTTGGTTGCCTTATATCCATATTTCTAAATCAAACACAAAATTAGTCGCGAAAGACAATCAATTAGCGATGGGTTCCATGACCAAATTATCGACCATGTTTTTTGATTGCTAAAAAATTTTAGCAACCAAATTTTGTCTTTTTGCGGCAACTTATTTGGTCACCAGTTGCATTATTCGTTGTAGTGTACGTGGAAGAGTAATTCATAATATTTATTTTTAAATTTTTTTAGAATTTATGATTTTATAGAGATGCATCGTGATCAAGATGATATAATCCATGTTCTAAAAAAATAGATTATACTCATAATTAAGGTTCTAAAATAAATAAAAAGATATTTTTCTTGCATCAAAAGAAATTACCACAACTATGCTTGAAGATGAATTCCAAAACTCCAGAACTCCTTTAATTGTTCTTAATCCTTCAATAGTTATTTTCTATATATATATTTTTTATTTTAATTGCTAGATTTAATCAATCCTATTTTCCTATAATTGTAGAAATTTATTTTTTTTAAATTTATTTAACATAAAAAGCTGTTTTTATTTAAAATTAAATTAAATATAACTTAGCCTATAATCCTTGTGGATTTAACTCGACTCCAGCTATCTAGCTGATCCCAAAATTTATTACTTGGTGTACACCATGGCAATGCATCAAATTTTGATATCGTTGTTGGGGATTATAGCATGATTACTTTAATTTTTTAAAAAAAATATATTTTATAATTTTTTAAATCTTTGTTTCTTGCTTTAAATTACGTTACTATCTTTCTAGTAAAATATTTTTTTGCCTTTTATATAGATTTGACTTTTTGCTTATTTTAAACTTACCTTTTATTTCTAGAATAATTTACTTCCTTTTTAATAGATTCTCTAGATATAAAAAAAAATCAACAAAATATAATATATATATATATATTCTACCTCTTAATTGACTGCCTTAAATAGTGGATTTGATCTTTTACTTCAATTATAGGATAAAATGTCATGCCCCAAATCTAAGATATAATATAGCCATGCTACCGATGGATATCGCCTTTGATAATACGAAGCCTATCGATCATAATCGGTTAAAATCCATCATAATTAAAATATAAATAAAGATTTAATTTTATTATTCAGTAAATAATTAAATCAAAATTGGTTCAAAGCATCTAAACCTAAAATCAAATACCAAAATCATAACTCAAAATTCATAAAATAATTGACTACAAATTCATAATCATTTGATAAACTAAGTTCATCGATAAAAATTTTTAAGCTTGCTATGTAGACCTCCAATCTGGATCTTTTATTGTTCTTAATCTTATTCTTCTGTAAAAGAAAAAGAAAATAAAAGGATATGAGCTACACTAGCCTAGTAAGTAAAATCTATGCTTTCTTATCAGATCAAGTATAAATTTTTTCATGATAATATAATATTTTAAAAATAATAAATATTATAAAATAAAGTATTTCATAGAACATAATATAAAACATGTTATAAACCAATCATGCATGCATAATCCATGAAATTTCATAAACATGATTTATAAATCATTCTTATTTATTTGTTCATGTTATGTTTCAAAATATTGCTCATAGATATTTATGCTAAGGTCACTATTATCTCATGATAGGATCATGTTTCTTAATCAACAGGGTTCTTAATTTTTATGCCAACTTGAAACCTATTGGCGGGGCCATGTTTTTTGTGGATGCTAGTTCTAGATGTTGACTTTTTCAAAAGAAATTCATTCATAGCTACTTGAGAGCCTTTTCAAATTTTTATATATTTTTCTTAAAACATACATATACTTAGATAGAAAAATATTAAAATTCATGCATCATAAAACATATCATTTTCATAAAATATATTCATAAAAGTAATAATCATAATAAAATATAATTTTCACATCTCATATACTGATCCTTATTTTATGAAAAATATTAATTTATATCAACAGTTCATTTACATAAAAAAATATGGTAATTTAAAATAAGTAAGAAACATAAGACTTCACACGTAATTCTATTTAAAAATATTAAATCATAATCAATATTCCTTTAATTAATTAAATAATAATAAAAAGAGTGTTAATCGGATGAGTCGGATATCCGGGCATCGGGATAATTCAGGGTCTTCAAGCTGAGAGTCAGATTTAAGCGACTTAACTAAGAAATCATGAAGCATAGATTAGATTAAGACTAAGGTCGATTAACCAGATTCATCAATAATGGATTCTGAAGATATCAGACACGGACAAAGTGGGGTTGACACATGGAATGAATTTCAAAGCAGCTTCGAATTATCTTGTTGGAGTCAACATAGTTTTCAGAAGAGGAAGACATAGATTGATATTGGAGTCTTTAGATCTTCTTAGAGAGAGAAAGTATGTAAGGAGAGAGAAAGTAAAGCAAAAGTAGAGAGAGAATCTTCATATCTTCAAAAGAGGCAATCGTGATGAGGGTGATTCAATAGGAATCATTCATGATCCAAAGTTATGAATTTCTGGTAAAACTTGGACTGGGATCCGACCTACTATATGAATTTTAGAGTAGTCTCCGGTCATCTTGATTTCATCTTAGATTCATCGTGGGATCCATGATGTAGTTAGAGAAAGAAATACAGAGAGAAGAAAGATCCTAGAGAGAGAAGGAGAGAGAAGAGAGAAAATCTTTTCTCTCCTTTTCTTTTCTTTTCTTTTTTCTTTTCTTTTCTTCTCTTCTTTCTTTCTTTTCTTTTTCTTTTTTTTTTTGCTGAATAGGGAGGGTGTTGGGTGATGGTTCTTGGCCGGAAGATTGGTGGTGGATGGCAGGGCACACATGGCCGACGGCGGGTGACGGTGCTAGGCATGGGATAGCCGATGGCGAGTGGTCGGCCAACAAAAAGGATAAAAAAATAGAAAAAATAGGTGACTATCCCTTTTCATTTGATTTTTTGATCACGGGCCAATCATCGACGGCCAAGACTTCTAGGATGGGTAGTTGGTAGGTGGGGGTCGCGAGCCAGGGGTGTGGTATCGCGGGCGGCGGTTCCGATGGTCAAAAAATAGAAAATGTTGCTAAGTTAAAATAGGGAAAAAATAAGAGCTTTCTTCTGTGAGGCTTTATCCGACGAACCCAATAGCCGGCAGCCATGTGAGGAGGCATGGGGAAAAGGGAGGAGGCATGGGGAAAAGGGAAAGAAAGAGAGGAAGATGGGTTGGTGCATGCCTTGGCCTTCAGCAGCATTTCCAGCTTCAATTTCAGGCGAGCACGAGCAAGGGAGGCCGCGGCTTCAACGAGAGGAAAGAGGAAAAAACAAGAGGGAGGATGGTTGGAGTTCATCATGGACATCATTGGAAGAGGGATGGGGAGATTTAAAGGATGGAGGGGAGGTCGAATCCTTTCCGAATTTGACTTCCTCTCCGATGAAGTCGCATGAAAGTTGGGAGTCTTCTGCATTTCTTTTTTTTGTTCCTTGGGCTTGCTTTGAGATTTGTGTGAAAAATTTAGGTGATCACATTCTATCCCCCTTATAAAAAGTTTCATCCTCGAAACTTGATATGTTTTCAAGCTTAAACTTTGAAAGTGCTTAATTCTTTATGTCATTTTTAAACTATTAGTTAATCTCCCTCTCAAAGTACTTCATAAAATCTTCATATTAAATAAAATTTTTTATATATTTTTAAAATCAGATTTTTTCATCAATAATACATATTTAATTATCTCGATCTCTTTTTCAAATGAGCACTAATATCTCCACATCAAATTAAAGTATATAATGCTTTGCCTATGAAATATATTGCTCTTTGATTAACTTTGTATACAAATCATGTTTAGCCTAATATACTCTAAATAGTTCAGAAGGTGACTTGAGCATCGAACGCTCTCTATGATCTATTGTTCTCCTCTTTCTTTTTTTTTCTTAAACCCTCGCATGATTTAATGACTAAACTTTTAATTTTAAGAAAATCTCAAGCCCTTACAACCATATGTAGTAATAATGTTGAATCTTAAAAAAAAATGATATCTATGTTAAAGTATTTTATGTTTGAGCTTAACCAAAGAACCATCAATCCAATAATAATAAACTTAAGATGTCCAGCTGAGGTCATGAATCAATAGCATTGTCCTTTCATTATCAATAAAGTCCTTCCCTACTTGAAAACTAATATTTTTCATCATATAATATCTTTTGAATCAAAGAATTTATGTTTCTAATCAGTTCAACCATCATACTTCTATTACACACTTGGATCTGAACCCACCAAATTCTCCAGGACTAGCGGATGAATTATAACAAGAATACTATTTTACATTAGAATCTGAAAAGATCCAACCTTTCAAATTTTTGATAGACTTTAAGTAAAACTTTTTAGTTTCTCTATCCCTTACTATATCTCAAGCATATCTCATCAAAATTAAATTTTGATCTACTTTCATATTTGAAGTTCTTGCATAGACTCCATGACTCATCTAAAATCTCATAAGTCTTAAAACTAATTGAAGTAATTAAGTTAACCCTAGATTCATCAGACAATTAATTGATAGCTATAGTTTATATTTCTTTATAAAAAGATTAACTCTAACTCCAACAAACTAGAAGATCTCAACTCAATATTCCTTTGAATAAAATTAAATTGATTATTTCACCTAGAGCTTCATTCATCGCGATCTTTAGCATCCATCAATAAATTGATATAAAATCTTGCTCTTTACATGTTAAAGCTCATTTAAGTCTTCAAAAAAATTCAACAATAGCAAGATACCTTAGATTAGCTAAGAAATCTAAACTTTGACTTGAAATAATCAAGATAATTTACTATCTGTAGCAAACAAAAGGATGATAAAGTAATCTAATCCATAGATGGTAATATAAATTTCACCAAAATGTATATGTCATGCCATCATAATGAAATCCAATTCCCAATAGAAACAAATATATTTTTCATTTATTTGTAAGTTTCATATATGATTCTTTTATAGGTTCAAAAAGTATTTCTTTTTGTACAATACAATTCTTTCTTAGGCTACATCTTAAATAATTTTTTCAAAATTATAATGATCAGATAATCAGTATCGAAAAAGTTATCAAGATCTTCATCCATTTCGAGTTTTGAATTTTTAGAATCATCTAAATAATAATGGAACAAGTATACGTAATACAACTTAACCTATCAGTATAACATTCCATATTCAAAAGTCAACATATATTAAACTTAGGTCACCTTACTTATTGATATCGAAGACATAAATTCCATTACAATACTTATCGATCCAAAATTCAATCTTTGAATCCTTTGTCTACCCAACTCCATGAATCACAATCCTAAGCTTAAGTTCTATCATGATCAAATCTATTGCTAGACTTTAAGTTCTATCCATTATCAAACTTATTGCTCTATTATCATAAAATGTCATGTCTCAAATTCGAGATATAATACGGTCATGTTACCGATGGATACCACTCTCGATAACACAAAGTCTATCGATCATAATTAGTTAAAATTCTTCAAAATTTAAATATAAATAAAAATTTAATTTTATTATTCATCAAATAATCAAATCAAGATTGGTTCAGAGCATTTAAACTTGAAATCAAATATCAAAACTGCAACTCAAAATTCATAAAATAATTGACTATAGATTCATAATTATTTGATAAACTAAGTTCATCTATAAAAATTTCTAAGTTTGCTATGCAGACCTCCAATTCTAAATCCTTCATCATTCTTAATCTTATTTCTTTGTAAAAAAAAAAATAAAAGGATATGAGCTACACTAGCCCAGTAAGTCAAATCTATGCTTTCTTACCGGATCAAGCATAAGTTTTTTCATGATAATATAATATTTTAAAAATAATAAATATTATAAAATAAAGTATTTCATAGAACATAATATAAAATCGGTCATAAACCAATCATGCATACATAATCCATAAAATTTCATAAATATGATTTATAAATCATTCTTGTTCATTTGTTTATATCATGTTTTAAAATATTACTCAGATATTTGTGCTACAATCACTATTATACCCATGATAGGGCTATGTTTCTTAATCAACAGGATTCTTAATTCTTGTGCTAACTTGAAATCCATTGGTGGAGCCATGTTTCTTATGGATGCTAGCTCTGGATGTCGATTTTTCTTAAAGAAATTCATTCATAGCTATCTGAGAGTCTTTTCAAATCTTCGTATATTTTTCTTATAACATACATATACTTAGATGAGAAAATATTAAAATTCATGCATTATAAAACATATCATTTTCATAAAACATATTCATAAAAATAATAATCATAATAAAACATGATTTTCATATCTCAAATTTTGATCTTTATTTTATGAAAAATATAAATTTATAACAACAGTTCATTTGCATAAAAAAAATATGATAATTTAAAATAAGTAAGGAGCGTAAGATTCTACTTATCTTGTTCGTTCGAGATCTTCAGACTTCATAAATAATTCTACTTAAAAATATTAAATCATAATCAATATTTTTTAAATTAATTAAATAATAATAAAAAGAGTGTTGATTAGATGAGTCGGATCATCCGGGCATTCGGATAATTCAGGATCTCCGAGCTGAGAGTCAGATTCAAGCGATTTAACTAACAAATCATGAAGCATAAATTGGATCAAGACTAAGATCGATTAACCTGATTCATCAATAATGGATTTTGAAAATACCAGACATAGACAAAGTGGGGTTGACATATGCTATGGATTTCAAAGTAGCTTCGGATCATCTTGTTGGAGTCAACATGGATTCTCAGAAGAGAGACATAGATTAATACTGGTGTCTTTAGATCTTCTTAAAGAGAGAAAGTATATAAGGAGAGAGAAATTAAAGAGAAAGTAGAGGGAGAACCTTCATATCTTTCAAAAGAGGTGATCAGAGTGATTCAATAGAGATCATTCATGATCAAAAGCTATGAATTTCTGGCAAAATTTGGACTGAGATCTGACCTACTATATAGATTTCAGAATAGTCTCCGGTCATCTTGATTTCATCTTAGATTCATCGTGGGATCCATGATGTAGTTAGAGAGAGAAATAGAGGGAGCAGAAAGATCCTAGAGAGAAAAGAAGAGAGAAGAGAGAGAAAATCTTTTTTCTCATTTTCTTTTCTCTTCTTCTTCTTTCTTTTTTTTCTTTTTTATTTTTTTGCTGAACAGGGGAGGGCATTGGGTGATGGTTCCTAACTGGAAGACTGGCGGTGGACGATAGGGCACACATGGCTAATGGCAGGTGATGGTGTCGGGCATGGGATAGTCGATGACGAGTGGCCGACCAACAGAAAAGATAAGAAAAATAGAAAAATAAGGGACCGCCCCTTTTCATTTGATTTTTCAGTCATGGGTTGATCATCGATGGCCAAGACTTTTAGGGTGGGTAGTTGGCAAGTGAGGATCGTGAGCTTGGGGTGTGGCATCGCGGGCGGCAGCATCGATGGTTGGAAAAATAGGAAATGTTGCACGATTAAAATAAAAAAAAATAGCGGCTTTCTTCAATGAGGCTTTATTTGGCGAACTCAACGGCCGGTGGCCATGCAAGGAGGCACGGGAAGAAGGGGAAGAAAGAGAGAAAGATGGGTCGGTGCATACCTTGGCCTTTAGCGGCATTTCCAACTTCAATTTCAGGCGAGCACGAGCAAGGGAGGCTGCGGCTTCAATGAGAGGGAAAAAGAAGAGGGAGGGGGAGATTTAAAGGATGGAGGGGAGGCCGAATCCTCCCCGGATTCGACTTCCTCTCCGATGAAGTCGCGTGGAAGAAGACTCTTAATGGGAGTCTTCTTAATTTCTTTTTTTTTCCTTGGGCTTGCTTTGAGATTTGTGTGAAAAATTTAGGTTATCATAATCTAGTTGTCTTACATTCCTAACTTAATTTAGTTTTTTTCTTTAGGTTAGACTCCCGAGATCTTTTCACACCTAATTAACCTAATTTAAAACTTACCTTTTATTCCTTCTTGCTTAAAGATAACATAACATAAAAAGAAAACAAAGATACCACATAATATTTAAGATACCACATAATATTTAACTAAAATAGAGAAACTAATTAAACTTAAAATCTTCTTCCTTGTATTAGACATCCTTTCTTTTTGCATTGCATATTTTCATAAAATCTCTTAAGGGTATAACTTATAAACAACATTAGGTGGAGATTTCATCACCCTCTCTTAGCTTATAAACCATCATTCTGTATTTGCATTAATCCAAGCCTCTAAATTAAAATTAACTAGATGTCAGCCCCTAAGGAACTCAAGCTTAATAGGATAAGTGACCCCGAAAGTTGAACCGAATCAGGCTTAGTTGATTAGTTGGTGTCTAGAAAAGTGGTTCAAGAATTACATCCTGAAGGAAGGTAGTTATTTAATTGGTTCCATTTGTTGACCTAGCCAACTTAAGTGATGTTTAAGGAAAGCAATGGGGGGACTTCCACCGACCTTACGCTTACCTAGCCAATTAGTTGGTTAGTCTCTGACTTGGAAAGCTTGAAAGCTAGCTTGAAATAGTTAGAAGCTGTCTAGAGTTAGGATAATCCAAGGATAGAGTTGATTTGATTATACTACTTGTTTGAAGAAAATAACAAAAATAATTAAAAAAATAATCTTCTTTTCTATTGTCTATAGGTCAGGACTTTCATAGGACAATCTTCTTTAGACTTTTTCTCCTTTCTCTTCTCCTTTTCTTTTCTTCTTCTTCTTTAAAAAAAAAAAAGCTAGGGAGGGGGGATCAAAGTAAAACATCTTTTAATATATGTTAGGGCATCGATCTCTATAAATCAATTTAGAACCCTTAGATCCAGAGATTGAGAAGACCCTCAAGACTATTGGAGCTGAGAACATGGACCCTAGGGATAATGAACCACCATGATAATTGAGATAGTACTTTACTCCATCTTACACCTATTCTTCTTATATCTAAGTGCTGCCTATAGAGGCATCGCACTATGAGATTAAGTCCGATATGATCTAAATGCTTTCATCTTTCTACGGACTTAGTAATGAGGATCTGTATAAGTATCTGGATGAAATTCTTAAGATTTGTTCAACTGTCAAAATCTAGAATTTTTTGGATGATGTTCTTAGGTTAAATCTCTTAAGGATAAATTCAAATACTAGCTAAACTCTTTAGACTTGATCACCATTTTGACCTAGAACTAGCTTCAATGAGAATTCTTGAAGAAGTATTTTTGTATAGAAAAAAAGTAATCAAATTAGAAAATCCATAACCAATTTTTTTTAGATGAAGGGGGGAATGTTCCACGAGACCTAAGAGAGGCTTAAAGACATCATTCGAAAATATCCTCACCATGCCATTCTTAAATGGCAACTTGTTCAGTGCTTTTATGATGGTTTATCGAAAAAGCAAAGATAAATGATTGACTCATCTTGTGATGGGATGTTCATACTTAAAAATGAGTATGAGGCCTGATAGCTCTTTGAAATCCTAAATAAGAATTCATTGCATTACATGTCTAGGGAAGCTCCTACGTCGAGATCCAAAAGAGATAAGTTGTATCAAGTGGGCCAATTAGTAGACATCTACAGTAGGATGGATGAAATAATCTCTTAAAAACTTGATCGACTGCTATAAGTCGATTACACAATCTCTTTCCCATCTATATAAGTACAAGATGTTTATTTGATCTGTTCAAGTCTTTTCCACTCTGTAGGTGATTGTCCAGCTACATACGAATTTTTTGAGCTTGTTCGGGAGCAAGCCCACCAAGCCCAAACTCAAAATAATTTTAGATCAGATAAAAATCTCTACTCGAGTACTTATAATCCAGGCTGGAGAAATCATCCAAATTTTTTATGGAAACCACAATCAACGGTTAACTCAGCTACCTACAAATCCAAATTTCAAGAGTCACAATATATGAGCCTAGCTTACCTCAGCACCAAAATGTTTCTTAACCTTCTCCTAGTAACCATAGTTTAGCCTTTGAGGATAAAGCCTTAATAGCCTTAGAGAGATTGAAAATCAACACCCAAATCCTCGATTCTCACACTCAATCGATAGCCAAGCTAGAAACCCAAATAGGTCAATTAGCTACTACCATCAATAGAAGGGAGGAAGAAAAATTGCCCAGTCAACCTGAGATTAATCCTAGAGAATAATATATGGTTGAGAATTTTAATGCTCACAAAATTTTTCCAAACAAGCCAAATCTATCATGACTCTTAGGAATGAAAAGGTCATAGAACAATCAAGTAAAATCAAAAGGATCAATACTAATAAGAAGTTGACTAAACCTGATTCATCTAAGGATTAGGAAGACCCTAAGGTGAGGGACAAACCAACATCATTAGCACCACCTCAATTACCAGAGCTCCATTTTTGAGTGCATTAGAATCCCTTGCCCCATTCAATAAGGAGGAAAAACTAGATGAAATGATTGAATTATTTAAACAAGTTCAAATTAATCTCTCCTTTCTCTATGAAATAAAATAGGCCTCGGCCTATGCCAAGTTTCTGAAAGCTTTATGCATATAAAAATAAAAATCTTGAACGTAAATTCTAAAAAAAGTTTGCCTTATTGAACAAGCTAGTTCAATTTTTCAATATGCCACCCCTCCTAAACTAAAGGATCTAGGTGCCTCTACCATCTCTCATGTCATAGGGAAACTATATATTGAGAAAGCTCTATTAGATTTTAGGATCATTGTGAACCTGTTGCCTAGTTCAATGTATGACCTCTTTAGATTTGGTGCGCTAAAATCTACTTTGGTAATCTTATAGCTATTATTTGATAGATCCATTAAGGTACCACATGGGATAATCGAGGATGTTTTAGTAAAGATCGATGAGTTCTACCTTTCTGTTGACTTTCTAGTTTTAGATATGGAGCATTTTGACGATCCAAGATAGATTTTCATAATTTTAGGATGATCATTCCTAGCTATAGCCAACGTATGTATTAATTGTAGGATTGGAGTTATGAATGTCTCTTTGAAAATAGAAAGCTGAGATTAAATGTATTCATTCTCTCCAAGGACCACAAATCAATACTTGTTCAAAGTAGATATGTCAGAATAAGTGATAGAGGAAGCTACCCCAAATATCATTTCTTAGGATTCAGTATATACATATTGGGATCCTTTTGGAGTGGACAATTTTGACCTAGAGGGATATATCGAAAATATGAACACATTATTAAAGACAATCAATTTTAGCAGCACTCCCTCATAGGTCAAAAAATATGAATCAATATCTACTCTAATAGCTTCCTCATTAGAATCATCACCTACCTTAGAATTGAAGTCACCTTAATTCACATCTGAGTATGCATATTTAGGACCAAATGATATCATCTCGATAATCAATGCATCAAACTCAATACATAACCTAGAAACACAATTCAGGAGCATGTTAGAAGAAGATATAGGAGAAATTCTTAATGAACAAGGGACTGAGAAAGGGATTGCAAACCATCTTTCTAAAATGGATAATAAAGAAATAATAAAATTTATTAATAATGGGGTAGCAAGCTATCTTTTTAAATTTAAGGGTGAAAGACCACTGAAATTTTTCAATCTAGTATTTAACCCAGGATAAGTGAGAGAATCACATAGTTTGGCTAAAGACTTTAAAACTTAGCACTTATTGGGAGTCAACCCAGCGTATTTATTTTTTAATTATCTAAATTTTTTTATTTTATAAAATTTTAATAAGAATGACTAGTCAAGTTGGGGGGTGCACATCATCAACATCCTATGAGAACCAGATAAAGAAAAATGAAGGACCTATCTATAACAACAAGAACAATTTAGGTGGTATCCCTCTTTGTTGCATTTCTTTTGTTTTTTCTTCTTTCATTGGAGACAATAGAAATTAAGTTGAAGGGGGAAGAATAACTAATTTAAGTGAGTCCTCAAGTATTGTCATAAATAATTAGTTTCATGTATCAAATATTATCTTCATTTGAAGTTAATTGGATATCATAATCAATAAGTAATTAACGGTCTAGATAATTTTAGAGACACTGAGGAAAAAATTATTAAGAAAATCAAATGAATGGTAGGGTTTAGACCAGACCAAATTATGGAGTAATTTCAGAACCCTCTTCTTATCTATCTAAATAAAGAATCTACTTCATGGGGGTATGGGTAGAAGGTTGAGGTATGTAAAAGTTCCCCCTACAATCTTCATATATACATATATACAAAAGAAGAGGTTCAACACTGTCTTATAAAATAACCGGGTCCCTTCACTTAAGTATTGTGATTTGCGTCAAAAGGTGGGGATGCTAAAAAATCTATTTTAGAGTCAGTCTCATTTCATAGCTTTTTTTGGACTCCAGTCAGTAAGTTCGAGAGATATTCTACACCTAATGTTCAAAAGCCAACTGATTTAGGAGACATTGACTGAAAGCTTGCTACAATGATCAACTAGAAGGCTCAAGAGGCTAAGATATTGCATAGACTTGATAAGAGCACGATGTTATCATTAGGACACCATGTTTATTAATTTAATTTTAATTTTTTAAATAATTTAAAAATAGATAGCAAGTAGTGAGTCGGATCGAATCCATAGAGAAGGCAGTATTTTAGTTTTGAAATATTTAATTTTTAGAAAAGAAAAAGAAAAAAATTTTAAAAAAATTTTAAAGTCGAAAAATAAAATTATAAGTAGAAATTTAAACTTGATACTATGATCTATTAGTTAGATCTTAGCATTTACTTGCAATAAAATAAAGAGCAATAATTAAAGTATAAAAATTAAATTATAATTAGAAATAAAAAGCTAAATTTAAATTGCATAAAAAAAAATTTACATTAACTAAAAGTTCATAATTTAAATACATAAAATTTAAAAAAAAATAAAAATTAAAAGCTGATCTCAATCTTGGATCGGTGTCGGCATTGAGATGGTACAGAAGCCAACTTTTCTTTACAGCACTCATTGCCTTAAAGCAGCCTCTAACTCGAGCATGGCTTTAATCTTTACCAAATTCCTTTCCATTATCGAAGACAATTGATTAGATAGTATGAGGGTCCTTAAATAGGTGTTGGAAGAGAGGGATCTTTGATATCAAGCGATGTGGGACTAAAGCATCATATATCATCGTGTATGAAGAGGAATCCGAGTGAAAATTAAATTAAAACTCCTCTTGGACGTGTTCAACAAAGTCTTCTATGGGTTTTAGGTGTTTTGGCCATCCATCAGTAATCCAATGTATCAAAAATTACCAAAAATCGACTTTAATCAACCCAAATCAAGTTGGAATAGTTCTTGGCCATCGGATGGAGGAGATCAGGGAGATTTCAGCCATCAGATTGAGCTCCGGAGTGCTTAAACTAGGCTAGGGCATCCGTCAACCATTGGATTGATTTTCAGGTGAGATCTAACTGTTGTATCATTGCTTGGGTCATTTAGAACTGTCAGATCGAAGCAGCTGGGCTGGATGAATTAGAATAAAAATGGGAAAACACAACAGCCATTAGATTATGATCAGGAGGAACCAGCTCCATTTGATCATGCCATTACTGTTCCCATGGACCGCATGGACCAAGCTTTATAAGGACCATAGTGAATTAGCATACGGTGTGTGTAGGAAATGACCAAAATGCCCTCGCTTAGCGGTCTTGCATGAGTCGCGACATTTTTGACGTGAGCCTGACATCAGCAGCTCATGGTGGGTCTACTTGTGCTGGCACGGGTCGACTGGATGGTTGGCACTGACATGCCGGCTTGGCTTGGTTGGCTAGGTGCATTTGGATGCGCCAGCTGATATGGGCACGCAGCTTGGCTTGGCACGTCGGTTGAGCCGATTCATAATTTTTTTAAATTTTTTTCTTTAAAAATTAATATTAGATCTATTTTAGCTTCGATTTGCTCCAAACTTATTTCATTATGATCAAAAAATTGAGCATTTCTATTAGTGAATAATTTTTTTAAAAATAATAAATAAAAATATTAATTTTTAAAAATAAAAATAATTTAATTAATAAATTAATATTTTTATGGATAAATTTATTATAATTATCATATCTCCTAATTTAAGTCTTGCTCATCCTCGAGTAAAGAAAGAATTTAGTTTTAGATATCCTTTAAGCTTTAGAGTTTTGAATTTTTATCGAGCAATTTTTAAAATGGCCATTGATATTCAATAGAACATAAGTGAGGTATGTCATTGGAGTATTAATACTTATCAATATAAAAATTAAGTAAAAAATATAAACTTTTTTTTGAACTTTTTCTAAATTATTCCTATCTTTATCTCTAAATCGTCTAAATTTTAATATGGGCAAAAATATTGTCACTTCCATCCTTCATTTATTGAACTTTTTTTTTATTCATATTATCCATTTTTTGACGTGAATATTATTGCTTACTTAGGCAATGAGATCTGGTTACTCAGCAAAAAATTAATATATATATATATTTTTAATATTGTACCACTATTTAGTGTCTTAATTTCTTAAACTTTTTATTTGATCCATATAGCGAGTCTTGGGCCAGTGACTCTCAAATTTATTGGCTTTAGGATACTAGATATAAAATATTTCTCGAGCTTACTAGGTCGAATCAAATAGACTATGAGTTAAGACTAGCTTTATAATGAGCTTCTTTATCTTTTTCATCTTTTGATGCAAAAATCAATGCTTGCTTAAGCAAAGAGATCTGATTACTTAGTGAGAAGTACTTAAAAATTATTTTATTAAAATTATTATTATTATTATTTATGAAGAAACGTATTATTATCCTACACAAATTTATAAAATGTAGACTTTTCTTTGATATTGATAGAAAAAATTAGAAGTGCTAAAAAAAAATTATTTATGTTTTAGAATTAACTCTTTATTAGATTTTTTTAATACTTGATCTCTCAATATCTCATAAATTCTCTGATCTATGCATTAATTTTTTAAAAAAATGCTTAGTTCAACTTGATTCTTAAGCATAATCGGGTATCTAAATGCTAAATACTAACTTCTTCGAGGACTTAAAAAATTAAAATTTTTTATTATTCTTTCTCTTAATTTAATCAACATTGTTCTTAATGGAGAAGAAAAAATAAAGGATATAACAAAGAAAAGAAAAGAATACACCTAACTTAATATATTTTTGATGGTTTAGCATATGCCTTTAAAAATTTGACTCTGCCTCCAACTTATTCAAAATGACCTAAAAAAATAAACTAAAAATAAAAATTAGATGAAAAAAAATTAAATATTAGATTGCCTTCTAACAAGCGCTAAGTTTACTGTCTTCAGTCAGACATAAGACAGCTTACTATCTTATATCGAATACTGGATTGGAATGGATTACCAATCTCAGAAAGATAGTTTGTTATTCCTTTATTGATATATTCATTTTTAATTATGGAAAGATAGGATGTGACCCTATTCTTAGACCCTTGTTTGTTAAAAATTTCTCCTATTTATTCTTCTAAAATACTCATAAATTGAGTTTTTGGGTTAGAAGTTAAGTTTGATGCTTTGGATACTGGGAGGATATCTAAAGATGATTTTAGTTCTGAAGATAAATTAATATAATCTTGTTTAAATAACTCCATTGACACCTCATTACATGCCTCTTGATTTTTATAAGAAGAATTAGCTTCTAGGATTGAAGAGAACGATACTATTGGTTTATAGATCTTGGGTAAATTATTCATTCTCTTTTTTTCTTTATCTGATTCGTTAGAATCAGTATCAGTACCAGTTTCAAGCTCAGATTCTTCTATGTGGTTAGCTTCAGTATTAACTTATTTTTTTATATTTTTATTTTAGCTAGCATCAGTACTAGCCTCTCTCACCTAGTCTTGGTATGGATCCATAAAAATTTTATAACTTTTAAGTTTAGAAATTACTTTAGCATTCTCTAATTGGAGATTCTTAGGTGGAATATTAGATTGATAATTAGGTCCAAATGGTTGGTAGATATTAGATGGATTATTTATAAGATTCGATTGGCTCGATAATTGATCTAGTTTTTTCCTCATATTAGACTCAGCTAATTATCCTATTTAGGCCTCTAGCCTAGTGATAGATTTTTATTGAGTCAAGATCGATTGTTGTTGGATTAGAATTAATTATTAAAGTTGATTAAATCTATCATCGGCTAGATTGATCTATTGAAGAGATGGATATAATGGCTGATTATAATGCAATGGTTGGAAAGACTGACTAGGCTAATCATTATTATATGCATAATTTTGATATTGGATCTGAGCCTAAGTCTGTTGGGGTATCCAAGAAAAATTAGGATGGTTCCTCCAGTCTAGGTTATATGTATTAAAAAAAAAATTATTAATTAGCTTAGAGTAGCCTTCTGCAGCTTGAACTTGTTCTTGGATAAAAGATAAAAACTGTGCGCCATAGGACATTCACTCACATGATGGATTGGGCTAGCATAGATTGAACAAATCTCTTGATAATTAGAAGATGATGTAAATTATGCAGGAGATTGTCGACCTAGGATTAGGAGTTGATCTAATTTCTAGGCAAGAAAGTTTATTTATTAAATTTGAATCAACCTTAGGATTAGATCCTGGATGTTTAAATTCATGGATCCCTACTCAGGTTTGGTAGAAAGATAATGAAGCATGATTGATTGAGTTTCACTCAGGATTTCAAACAAGATATGGGCTTCGTCCTAACTCTTGTTCATAAATGCACCTCCACATGATGCATCTACCATATATCTATATTGGTCTTCTAAATTCTCATAGAAAACTTGAACTATTTGTCACTTAGACAGACCATGATGTGGATATTTTCTAAGAAGTTTCTTAAGTCTCTCCCATGACTCTTGAATTTATTTTTCTGGAAGCTGAGCAAATTCAGTGATAGCTCGCCTCATGGTATTGGTTCGGCCTATGGGATAAAATTTCTTAAGAAATTCATTTTGTAAATCAGTCCAAGTTTTAATTAGTCTTCCTATTATGCCAAGCCAGTACTTGGTTTTATCTTTTAATGAAAAAGAGAATACAATTAGTCTAAGGGCATTCTTAGTCAAATTTTAGATTTTTACCATAGATCAGATTTCTAAAAATTTATTCAGATGCTTATAAGAGTCTTCATTGGTGTTTCCATAAAAAGATGAAAGCATCTGGATTATGGTCGGTTTGATCATAATGGATAATATGAATATTAGATAATTAATTAGATATAAATCGATGGATTATAGATGGAAGGAATAAAATATTTCTTCATCTGCCTAAGTGGTTCTTTATAGGATTTTCAGCTATTTGATTATCTGATTTAATATGGTTCAGTCATTCAATTTTATGATTGGATTTAACTAGATCAGGTCAAGCGATTTTCTATCATGTATGTACTAGTGCAACCCTAATGTATGGTTCAAAATTTTTTTAAATTTTTTAAAAAATTATTTTATTATTTTATTATTTTATTATTTTTAAATTTTTTATATATTTTTTAATATTTTATATTATTATATTATTATTTAGATTATTTAGATTTTTTTTAAATTTTTAAATTTTTTATTATTATATTATCATATTATTTTTTTAAAAAATTAATAATTTTATTATAATTTTATTATAATTTTATTTATTTTTTTTATTTATTTTTTTATAATTTTTTATTTATTTTAATTTTGTAATTATTTTTATTATTTTTAATTATTATTATTATTTAATTATTTAATTATTTTTATTTTATTTTATTTTATTTTATTTTATTTTTTTGAAAGAGAAGAGGAGAAAAGGAGAAGAAAGAAAGAAGAGTTCTAAAGAAGAGGTCCTAAGAAGCCTAGAGCTAAGAACAGAGAGAGAATTAGTTTTAATTAGATTTAATATTGGCTAGCAATCAAGTTAGGTAAACAATTCTAATTAAGAATTATCCTAAATCTAGACAGTTCCTAACTGCTAAGATCATCTTCAAGCCCTCCAAGTGTAAGATCAATCAATCAATTGGTCAGATAAGTATAAGATTGGTAGGAGTCCTCCCATTGCTTGTCTTAGACACAAATTGTACTTGACCAGATAAGCTAACAAAATCAATTATAAATCAACTTTCTTCGGGCCCAGTCATCTCTAAACCATTTTCATTAGACACCAGTTAAATTGACTAATCCTAACCTAGTTTAATTTTTAGGATTTCTTATCTTAATGAGCTCGAGTTTTTAGGATCGATGTCTAATTGATTTTAAAATTAAATGCTTAGGTCAATGCAGGATGTTGGTTGATGATTTGTGGGCCAAGAAAGGATGATCAAATTATCATCTTATATTGTTTAATTAGATTATGCCCTTAATTTGGTTTAATATGAATATGCATAAAAAAATTTTCAAGCAAGGGATTCTATGCAATTTAAACTAGATGCATGCAACTAATTGAAGTGAAGATGCTCATCTTGTCTCCAGCGATCACCAAAAAGAAAATAAAACTAATATGATGCATGCTCTAAGTAAAGTTTTTACTCTCGTCATGAAACTTTTAATTAGATTTAAGTAAATATTTTTTAGATTAATTTAAAAATAAAATAAATAATAATAATAAAAAATTAAGATTATGATTGATCTCATCAAGCAAAATTGGAAGTTTTCCTTCTTGCCCTAATTTGGTTATTTTTTTCTTCTCTTTTTTTATCTACAAAATAAAAAAAAAGTTAGTAAAAAAAATTAAAAATTTATTTATAATTTATTTTATAGAGAAATCAAAGAGATCAAAAATTTTAATATCCGTACCTTCCCCGGCAATGACGCAATAAACTTGGTGCATTTATCAAAATTATTTTTTAATTTATTTAAAATAAATTAAAAAAATAAAAATCAAAAATAAAAAATAATTTTTGATAATGGTGCCAAAAACTTGATAAGAGCATGATGTTGTCATCAAGACACCATATTTATCAATTTAATTTTGACTTCTAAATAATTTAAAAATAGATGGTAAATAATAAATCAGATCGAATCCATAGAGGAGGCAGTATTTTAGTTTTAAAATCTTTGATTTTAAAAAAAAATAAAAAAAATTGAAGTCAAAAAATAGAATTATAAGTAGAAATTAAAAGGTGCAGAAATTTAAACTTGGTACTGAGATCTACTAGTTAGATCTTAGTATCTACTTGCAATAAAATAAAGAGTAAATAATTAAAAAATAAAAATTAAATTATAATTAAAAATAAAAAGTTAAATTTAAAGTGCATAAAGAAATTTTGCATTAATTAAAAGTTCATAATTTAAATACATAAAATAAAAAAAAAATAAAAATTAAAAGTCGATCTCGATCTTGGATCGACATTGGTATTGAGATGGTGTAGAAGCCAGCTCTTCTTCGCAGCACTCATTGCCTTGAAGCAGCTTCTAACCCAAGTATGACTCTAACCTTTATCAAACTCCTTCCCATGATTGAAGATAATTGATTAGATAGCCTGGGATCTTTAAATAGGTGTTGGAAGAGAGGGATTTTTGATATCAGGCAATGTAGGACTAAAGCATCGTATATCATCATGTATGAAGAGGAATCCAAGTGAAAATTGAATGAAAACTCCTCTTGGACGCATTCAACAAAGTCTTCTATGGGTTTTGGGTGTTCTAGCCATCCATCAGTAATCTAATATATTAAAAAATACCAAAAATCGACTTTAATCAACCCAAATAAAGTTGGAATAGCTCTTGGCCATCGGATGGAGGAGATCAGGGAGATTTCAACCGTCAGATTGAGCTCTAGAGTGCTTAAATTAGGCTAGGACATCCATTAGCCATTGGATTGATTTTTAAGCAAGATCTAACCGTTGGATCGTTGCCTAGGTCGTTTAGAACCATCAGATCGAAGCAATTAGGCTGGATGAATTAGAGTCAAAATGGAAAAACACAATAGCCATTGGATCATGATCAGGAGGAACCAATGCCATTCAATCATGCCATTACTATTCCCATGGACTGTGTGGATTGAGCTGTATAAGGACCGCAGCGAATCACCATGCGGCATGTACGGGAAATGACCAAAATGCCCTCACTTAGCGGTCTTGTGTGAGCCACGACATTTTTGACATGAGCCTGACGTCAGTGGCTCATGGTGGATCAACTTATGCTAGCGCAGGTCGGCTGGCACTGGCACGTCGGTTGATATGGGCGTGTGGCTTGGCTTGGCGCGCCGGCTGAGTCGATTCATAACTTTTTCTATTTTTTTCTTTGAAAATTAATATCGGATCTATTTTAGCTCTGATTTGCTCCAAACTTATTTCATTGTGATCAAAAAATTGAGCTCTTTCTATTAATGAATATTTTTTCTAAAAATAATAAATAAAAGTATTAATTTTTAAAAATAAAAATAATTTAATTAATAAATTAATATTTTTATTGATGAATTTACTATAATTATTAAGACTTTTTTTAAAAAAATAGTGAATAATAAGGAGACTAAATTATAAGAAGATAATAAGTCCAGCTTACATCAAGTTAGAGAACTTAAAGAATAGCTAAAAAGTTGGTGAAAGAAGATCTAAAATAATTTTTATGGCTAATAATCAACTACTAATTGAGTCGAATTAGTAATCCAATGAAGTATCTCTTTAATAGTCTGGTCGGATATCTGCTATCGTTAGGAGTGCCTAGTATAACTTTTAATTCAAGGATAATTCGGTACATACTACTGATTTTTTATTTTACTCAAGAACGAGCAAAGTTCAAATTGGAAGGTGTGATAAACACTTATATTAAGTCACTAGAAGTGCTAAATATTATAATAACTAATATTATTTTATTAAAATTTCATGCTCTCTAGTCTTATTTACAAGTAATCAAGAGTTTATAGTTCATACAATTCAAATTGAATTTAAATTGGTTCAGATTTGAGTGAATCAGGCAACCAGTTCAAGGGCTAATCAAATTTAAGTGTGAATGCAACTTACTCATGAAGGGATTAGATATAAGATTCAAGGGTTCAAATTAAAAGATAACATTTTATATGGATCTAAGTGTGAATATGACTTAAAGATCAATGGATAAGAAGCAATTAATGAAGATCCAAGAGAGATTAATTCAAAGTGCCAACTCATGGATACGAAATAGGAGGAAAATCAATGAAGCAAATAAGGAATATAATCCAAATGCTAAGAAACCAAATCCTAGATTCAATGGTCCTTATTCATGCCACCTCCTCTCCCTCTCCTCTATATAAGCCCATGCTACCCCCCTTCTTGGATCATCTAGCCTCTTCTCCTCTCATCTAGCCCTAAATCTCCATAAATTCTCTCTCTTCCATCAAGTCTCCATGCCAAGAAGCAATGATAGGGAAGTCTGCTTCTATGCACTGCTAAAGACTAAAGTTCTGGGGTAAAATAGAAGACATATTAGAGCAACGGTTGTAATTTTTTTTTAATTCTTATAGTAATTTCATTTTATGTAATGAATATCTTGTAACTTTCCCTTACTCATAATCTAATTGAATTTCATTTTTGTTATGCATGAGATATGTTTGAGTTTTGATATGCTTGAATATGAATTGTAATCTTCAAAAAATTATGATTGTTGAGATGGATTATGATCAAGAGATACAGTCTATGCTCAAGCAAATAGTCTATATTCTATAGAGATGCATCATGATCAAAATGATACGATTCATGCTCTAGAAAAATAGATGATGCCTATAATTAAGGTCTTAAAATAATTAAAAAGATATTTTTCTTGTATTAAAAAAATTACCACAACCATGCTTGAAGATGAATTTGAAAACTCCAGAACTCTTTTAATTAGTTCTTAATCCTTCAATAGTTATTTTCTATTTATTTCCTTTTATCTTAATTGCTAGATCTAATCAATCCTATTTTACTATAATTGCTGAAATTTATTTTCTTAAAATTTACTTAACATAAAAAGTCATTTTTGCTTAAAATTAAATTGAATGTAACTTAGGCTATAATCCTTGTGGATTCGACCTAACTCCAGCTATCTAGCTGATTCAAAAATTTATTACTTGGTGTGCACTGATGATAATGCATCACCTTACAAGCATGTTAATAGATTATTCTCTAGTAAGAGTGGTGCAAGTGATCCGTAGACCTGAGGTCACCATGATACTTTATGTATATGGATCTATGCTTTGGTTCATTCTCTAGTATAACTCTTTGAGACATATATGGTGTGTTTTGGGTATGGTGAAGTATGCATGGAGATTATGAGTGGTCAATAAGAAATGAATCACTTTTTGTAAGAAGAGAGAACATTCTATATGACCTCATAGGATGATGACTCAAGAAGTCTTTGGCCAAAGTATGATAAAAATTAAAAAGAGTTTGTAATATTTTATCAATTGAGTCATCATCATTAGATCAAGATATATATAGATAGGTATTTGGGCTTGACATGATTCCATGCCCATTGCCTATCTGGGATATTATGTGATCAAATGATTGAATTGTACAATAATTTGCCATCGAATGGTGTTTTGGTAATTCTATCAAAATTTTATATTTTCTGAATAGTTATGACATATTGCTAAATATCAATCTTGACTTGTAGGTTCTCATGAATTAAAGAGTTTAATTGAATAATTAATTAGAAGAGATTCTAATTAATTAATGTACTTGGGCTTAATGTGTCTTGGACCTAATTAATAAAGGGTTCTAATTGGATTAGGTGCACATTAGCTTAGACCTATTGCATGTTGGCTAGATGTGGAACCCAATAGATCACACACAAAAGAAAATTAGTCAAAGACTTTTGATTACATCATGTTGAACCTAATTCAATAAGGATTTGCTTGAAATTATAATGGATTTTGGTCATGCTAACATATGTTTAAACCCTAATATCTAATCTATTATGACTCCTAATACTATATGGTTTTGACTAGTCAAAGGTTGACATTAAGGAGTCCATGCCCTAACAAACTCCTCTCGTGTCTCGTGCCTAAGAAAGCTACACGCCAAGGAGTCCACGCCTTTTAATACCTCCACGCCTCCTTGAGAATGTTTTCACATGAAAAGGTGTTGTGCTCCTTTTGAAGTCCCAACGTGAGAAGTGGTTCATGCCAAGAGATGTGCACCAAGAGTTGTGTGCCTCTCAAAGACCTCATGCCCTAAGCCTTTTATATCTCACACCCCTCTTGGAATATATATCTCTCACATGAAGACAATGCCCAAGAGGCTTCTATGTGAAAGTTCCCACTCCCCATCATGCCCAAGAAGAGTTCTTGCAAAGGGAGATAGCCAAGAAGAGTTCTTGGCAATGGAAAAAAAGATGAGAAGCCTAAGAAGAGTTCTTGGCATAGGGAGAAAAGAAACCAAGAAAGATTCTAGGAAAGCCAAGAAGAGTTATTAACAGTGGCAAAAGGTGGTAGAAAACTATTGGTGCAGAATCTGATTAACGTCAGAATTGGGCTAGAGCTAGAGAGGATGAGGTTGCCATCGGTGACCTACAAGACAAGTCTTGATTGGAGTGGGGATGGCTCCGGTAGGACCCTCCAACGATCAAGTTAGCTCTTCTAAGCAACAGAAATGGAGCACTCAAAAAATTAGAGCAAAGTTTTGGGCTTAGAGAGAGTATATATGAAGAGCCTCTTATATAGACGGAGCTCGTAACAAATTGATGGTGATAGCCATAACCGTTTGATAGTGGATTGTTTGAAGCCATGTGGAGTTTGTTATGGATGGTAGTATCCGTTGTCGTGATGTACTAGTCTGTTGAAATTTAATAGTTGAAGTTCGGATGGGATAGCTGCTGGCGATGAAGAGCTTCATACCATAACAATTTTGGAAAAGCTCAGATTTCTCTAAGCTTGTCTGCCTGATGGTTGGTTTGCATTAAGTTGGGAGCTAAATTTGCATAGACGACGAGGTCCTTCTCGGTGATAGTAAGAAATTCGATTGGAAGGAATCCTACTTGGTGATTGAAAGGAGTTCGATTGGAGGGAGCCTTTTGGGTGACTGGATGGAGTTTGGCTGAAAGGAGTTCAGCCAGCATCAAGATTGGCCAGGTTAGGTTATGTAGGAATTAGGTGCGTAGCCAACTGCTTAGGTGATTGCTTTTACTGTTCAAGTTCATCCGAAAGAAGTTCGACTGGAGCCAATTGCTTATAATGGAGAAATTTGGCTGCCTTCATAACTTGTCATCAAATAAAGTCGGACCGATCGGGCTCCGCCACTCAAGCCTTACCATCAAGTGGAAAATGATCACTTTTACCATTCAAGCTCGTTTGGATGGGGTTCGCAGTGCTTCGCAGGCTCTGTAGTTTATTCATGTAGTCAAGAAGATCAGCTGGCTAATTGAAGGTCGGCCATATTAGAATTACCTTGGGACCAGATACAAGATCAAACTTTGGCAGGAGCAGGTTTAACCTCAACAATAGTCTTCCTACTTTCAAGTTCGAAGTTTGAAGGAAGGAAGTATAAAGAATGGCGACTGTCGAAGTCTTTTTCTCATTTTTCGCGCTCGTTGGATGGAAAATTTTGACATTTACTGCGCAGGGGCCAAAGCTTCTTCAATATGTGGCGACCCAAAAAGACAATTTGTCAAAGCTTTCGTCGAAGCTCTACCCTAGGTACGGTACAATTAAAGATCTATCAGCTGTCAGCCCTCTATCAAGATGAGTAGGACACATGTCAATCAGGGCTCGATCGGAGGAGACCTGTAATCATAACTACCTCAGGCTCTTTGGGATATTTAAGCTCATTTTCTTTCTCCAGGGCCTTATTTTGATTGAGATCTTCTCCCTCCTCTTCTGGTTTTCATCTTCCTCCTACTCAAGAGTTCCGACCTCCATTTTCATCGATCCCAGGCATCCTCCCCTTCGATTTCCATCGTGATCGCCATCCCCCTGCTCTCCCCAATCAATTTAGATTAGTTCCAAAATCCTTTTCTTGATTATTCCTACACCTTTTGTGTCTTCGTCCGTTCGGTTTCTTCAAGCAAATCTTGTATTTTATTTTTCTTGATTTTTGGAGGGTTTTCGAAGCCTTGTTTGATCCATATGTCTCTCAAAAAATCCTAGTCAATATGTTCTAGGAGTTCATCCCATCTGGCCCTGATGGATCATTCCATAAGGACACCAAACCTGTAGAAACATCCCAACCTCCATTCATCCCTGACACCATCCCTTGTAAACTTCGGCATGAAGACCTCTCTTTAATTAGAATCCAGTTTGGAATTTCTTCTGAATATGAGCTCGAACTTTCTGATCCCAGTGATCGAGCCTGCTCCCCTCCTCCAGACCGCATTTATTTGTATGTTGAGGCCCTTCGAGCCGAACTTAGGTTATCAATTCCTACTTTCGTAGAAGCCCTATTTAGGTTCTTAAATATCTTCCTTGCTTCCATGGTGTCAAACTCATTTAGGTTCGTCATATGGTTTCTTTTCTTATGCATCATGGCCGATGTCCATCCTACCATCTCTCTATTCCACAACTTCTTCACTTTCAAACATTATCCCACCACCAAGGATTGGTGGTATGTTTCCTCTCAGTTCGGCAAGAAGGAGCTACTTAAGGATGCTCCTTCTTTCATTCACAACTGGAAGAAATTTTTTTTTTTATTTCGTATCCCTCCTTAGAGTTAGGACTTCCTTCTTGGGGGATATGAGAGACTCAGTTTGTTGAGCTCTTGGGCTAGAGAAAGAAGATCGAAACTCGATTGATAAACTGAAGAACTACCAAGTCCCTCTGATCTCCAGACTCTTGGATGATCAGGCTTTATTCAATCTCGATTTTAGTCTCCTAGATCCAGCAGGTAGTACCCCATAACTAGTTAATCATACTTTGTTCTTTCTTCTGACTTTAACTAATTCTATTGCAGAGATGACTTTGGAAGAACGCAATTGCTTGTCCAAAGAGATCAAGTCTCTCAAGAGGAAGGATAGTTCTGCTGGGAACCATCGAAGAAGGCTTGCGTTGAAGAGCCGACTTCAACCGTGCCAATCCAGGCCACACCTATCTCGAAACCCGATGTGGCAGTGCTGTGCCCAACCATGCCCGATGAAGCCACTCCCCCTGCACCTCCTGAGCAAGGGGAGGTTATGGAGAAGAAGAAGAAGAAGGATAAAAATGCTGTTGCCAAGAAGGTCAGGAGAAAAGTTGGATGCTCTAGCAGCAAGAGCTCTGATCATGGGCAAGATTCTTTGGATGATCGGAAGGTCATCCAATTTCTAATGGAGGACAGCATCCTCCCGCATATCATCAACAAAATGATTCGGATGGAGAATACGGAGAGGTTCGATAAGTCCTTCACTGCTTACCATTAGATAACCAATTTTTTCAAACTTGATTAAATGTTGAATGCACCTTTGGAGTTCTGATCTGGTCTTCGCTCTATAGTTGGGGCATTAATTATTCGATCATTCGAAGGCAGCAGATCTCTACTAGGTTGAGGCCTCCAAAGCCCTCCAGGAGGCTCGGGCAGAGACCAAGAAGGTTCGAGCTAAGGTCGACTATTTGAAGAACACCTCGAAGGTTCAATCTACGAAAATTGAGCACCTTCGGAAAGCGCTACGGAAGGAAGAAGCAGTGACAGGGTTGAAGACGGCTCTAACTCTTGTGGAAGAGAAGAGAAAGAAGATTGAAGAGGAGGTCAGTGTTGAGAAGGAGCAGGTTGTCTAGGCCTTCAAGTCCTCCAAGGCTATAGAGGATATCAAGATCGCCTTCACCAAGAAGGCTTTTCTAGAGGGATTCGAGATCTGCATGAAGAGAGTTGCGAAAAACTTTTCTGATGTAGACCTCGACCTTCTAATAGATGAGCCTGACAAAGAAGTGGGTCGTTCCAATGCTAGTGCCGCCTCCCCTACCACTGAACCCACCCCCAAAGTTCTCGAGCTTGCAAGCACGACTCCTAGATCCACTCCCGAACTTGACATCGCGGAGAATGCACCAACCTCAATCGTCATCGCACCACTCGAGATTGAAAACTTTTGATAATTGTACTTTTTTCTTTTTCCTTTTAATGTATGCAAATCATTTTGAGCAATGAGAATATGTTTCTTCTCTTTATACTTGTACCATGACATGTGTCATTCAGAATCTTTCTAGTGATCAAAGGTATGACCCGTCGTCTCCAGCTGAGGCTGAGCTACTACCTCAGGGTGTCCCTCTGAGGTCCATAGTTAGAAATTTAAAAAAAGAAGTTCATCATTGAAAGAAAAAGTTGGAAAAGATGGAAGATGAGCTTCAAAAATCGAGAAAAAGTTGTTCAGAGTTGACGATTGAGATTTCTCTCTTATGCCAGATGCACAAGAAGGATTTTATGGATTATATCAATAACAAACACCATTTAACTGAAGAATTGGAACAGGCAAAGAACCTCAGTAGTGAGAAAGCTTAGACTTTGACTGCCAAGGCAAGCTCTCTGAAAATCAAGCTGAAGGCCGCACAGGAGAAGATCCGAATACTCGAAGGAAGTTCGGCATGGTCCACCAACTGGACTGAGTATGGCTGGGATTGGTCAAAAAGATTTTTCAAATTATAGGGCCAGTTACAAGCAATCAAAGACTCATATAATGATTATAGGCAAGATTGGTATGATCATGCTGTTGATCTTTAGCATAAACTTCGAAAGGCTGACGGTGAGATTGCTAGACTTCGGCAGTAAATATTGGATAAAGCTCAAGTCGGTTCGAGCAGGAAATCACAAGAGAATTTTTCTTTAAGAGGCACCTTGGAGAGCCTATCCATCATATATGAAAAAGACAAAACTGAGCTACATGAACTGAAGATTCAAATGGCGTACCAGAAGGACATCATGAAGGACATCGAAGTTGAATATGTAGTTCTAAGAAAGAGACTAAGGGAGATGGAGAAGGAGTCATATAGGTGGGAGAGAATGCTGAGGGAGAGTTTGGCAGCTCAATATAGACTCAAGGAGGAGGTTGAAGGTCTGAAACTCTCTCTTGCAATGGTTGGAGTTGGCAACCTGAAGTCCAACCCCGAATAGGACTCGTCTCCCTTTTCTTCTATTTTCTTTTTTTTTTTGTAATCGATCTCATGGACCTTTATTTTGTAATGATATTCAATCTTAATGAAATGATGTTTTCTTCGATTCTCTTCTTATTTTGCATGGATTTGATGCTCGATGATTTTTCTATTTTCTTCACTTCATCTTTTAATAGTATAACTATTGATAAAATATCTTTCTTCTATCTCAAATAACCAGAGGTCTTTATCCATGTCAGGATGAGATTCTTCTCCTGTTCCTGACATGATTGGTCTTTACCCTTGTTAGGGCGAGGTCTTCCTACTATCCTTAGCAAGGCTATTGAGGCACAAAAGGGACATTGTAAAGGCCTTTCCCCTTCTCCTATCTTAGGTAATTGGAGATCTTCATCCATGTCAGGATGAGGTTCTCCTCCTATTCTTGACACGATTGGCCTTTATCCTTGTTAGGACGAGGTCTTCCTTTTATTCCTAGCAAGATCAACGGGACGCAAAAGGGCCGTTGTAAGGGCCTCTCTTCTTATCCTGTCTTAAATAATCGAAGGTCTTTATTTATGTTAGGATGAGGTTCTCCTTCTTTCCTAATGCAGTTAGCATTCATCTTTGTCAGGACTAGGTCCTCCTCTTATTTCTAATAAGATTATTAGGGCATAAAAGAGCTATTGTAAGAGCCTCTCCCATCCTTCTGTCTTAAATAATCGAAGGTCTTCATTCACGTTAGGACGAGATTCTTCTTCTATTTCTAATGTAGTTAGCATTCATCTTTGTCAGAATGAGGTTCTCCATCTATTTCTGACAAGATTGCTGGGGCATAAAAGGATCATTGTAAGGGCCTCTCTCCTCTTCCTATCTTAAATAATCAAAAGTCTTCATCCATGTTAGGATGAGGTTCTTCTTCTGTTCCTAACATGGTTAGCTTTGTTTACTGGCTAAGATTGGGAGTAATTTTCTATCATCACAGCTTTATACCAAAAGCAAAGGTATTAAGATAAGAAAATTTTATTGAAATAAAGTTATTGATGGTACATTCATAAGTTTTTCAAGTTTCACAAGCGCGGAAGTTTAGCTCTTCCAAGTTCTTTCAGGTGATAAGTTTTAGGCCGGATGATCTCCTTGATCTTGTAAGGGCGTTTCTAATTCGGGATGAGCTTTCCTTGATTCTGAGATTGTGAGACAGCCACTCATCGAAGTACTAAGTCCTCCACTTTGAATATTTTGCTTCTAACTTTGGAATTGTAGTAGCGAGCTACCTTTTGCTTGTAGACTACCATACGAACTCGGGCCTTTTCTCATTTTTCTTTCAATAAATTGAGGTTGGCTCTAAGATCTTATGAGTTTCTCTATTCATTAAATGTCATGATCCGTGCTGATAGAAGTTTGAGTTCTATCAGGATGATCACTTCTATTTTGAAAGCCAGAGCAAATAGCGTCTCCCCAGTCGGCAACCGTTGGATAGTTTAGTAAGCCCAAAGTACATGATAAAGCTCGTTTATCTAAGTTTTCTTCGCTCTTTTGAGTCTTGCCTTTATGTCTTGCAACAAAGTCCTGTTAGTTACCTCGACCTCTCCATTTGCCTATGGATGAGCCACTGATGTAAAATTATGGAAGATATTCAGATCTTCGCAGAACTCGATAAATTTCATCCCCATAAATTGGCACTCATTATTGATTATAAGAGTTTGAGATAGGCCGAATTTGCAGACAATTGACTTTCAGATGAAGTTCTGTACTTTAGCTTCTATGGTCAGAGATTCGATTTTGATCCATTTAGTAAAATAATCAATTGCCACTAAGAGAAACTTTCTCTATCTAGATGCCATAGGGAAGGGCCAGAGTATGTCCATCCTCCACTATGCAAATGGCCATAGGGTGCTCAGGGGAGTAAGCTCAGTAGTTGGTTGTCTTTGAATGCTTGCATTTTTTTGACATCGATCATATTTTTTGACATACTCCATAAAGTCTTGATGCATGGTTGTTCAATAGTAGCTCTGCCGAAGTAGTTTGTGAGATAAAGATCTAACCCCCAAATGACTTCCATATATTTCTTCATGCACTTTTCATAGAGCGTAGTTAACCTCAGAAGGTCGGAGGCATTTCAATAATGGTAAAGAGTATGATCTTTTATACAACTTATTCTTATATAGAATATATCGGATGACTTGATTTCTCAGTTTTTGAGCTTTTTTTTAATCCCGAGGAAGAACACCATCTTTAAGATAAGCGACAAGTGGATCAATCCAGCTAGGCTCATGGTCAACTTGCATTACAGCCTAGGATTCCTCCGAACTTGGACATTTTAGAACTTTAAAGAAAATTTCTCTTGGTAGTTCATTTGGGGCTAGTGTGGCTAATTTGAAGAGAAGGTCGGTCCTAGCATTTTCTACTCTCGAGATTTGCTTGATATTAAAACTACTAAAGGCAGGAGTAAGGTTCTTCACTTTTTCAAGATATTTTATCATGCTTTCTTTTCGAACTTCATAATTGTCACCGACTTGTCCCACCATCAATTGAGAATCATTAGAAACTTGGAGTCGATATGCTTCTAGCTCCTTGGCTATTTTCAACCCCATGATCAATGCTTCATATTCAATCGCATTATTTGTTGCAGGAAACTCGAAACACAGTGCATATTCGATGATGACTCCCCCAGGGTTAACTAAGATCAAACCTGCTCCTACACTAGAAGCATTGGATGAGCCATCCACATACAAGGCCCATAAATCTTCAGGAAGGTCTGTCCTTTCTTTAGGAGAGTTTGGCTGCAGCCATGAAATACTAACTTATTTTTGTTCGAGTTTGGCTGTATCTAGAATAGTGCATTCTACTATAAAATCAACCAATACCCGAGCTTTGATTGATGGTCGAGATTGAAAGTTGATATCAAACTTAGTAAGCTTGATTGCCTATTTTGCTATTCTTCTAAAGGTATCTGTTTGATAAAGAACTGCCTTGATTGGTTGGTCAGTGAGGAAAGTTATAATATATCCCTGAAAATATGGTCGAAGCCTTCGGACTAAAATCAGCAGAGCATAATTTAGTCTTTCTAACTTAGTGTACCTAATCTCGGCATCTCTCAGGACTCGACTTATATAGTAGATCGATTACTGCACTTTTATCTCTTCTTTGACTAAAACTGCTGCAAGGGCCATTGGCGAGACTACTAGGTACAAAAATAATTCTTCTCTGGGCTCGAGTTTGGCCAATAAAGGAGGTGAGCTGAGGTAGCTCTTAAGCTCTTCAAATACTTGTTGACATTCAGTGGTCTAACAAAATTTTTTTGGTTGTTTGATAACTTAGAAGAAGGACATATATCACTCGGGTGACTTTGAAACAAAGTGATTTAATGCTGCTACCTTTCCTGTTAGACGCTGAACTTCTTTTATTGACTTCGGAGTGGTCATCTTTTAAATGGCTTGGATTTTCTTTAAATTTGTTTTGATTCTGCTCCTCAACATCATAAATTTCAGAAATTTCTTCGAGGTCACTTCGAAGGCACACTTGGTTGGATTCAACTTCATCTTATCCTTTCGGAGGGCACCAAAGATTTTTTCAAGATTGATAATATGATTTATTGAAGAACAGCTCTTGACAAGCATGTCATCTACAAAACCTCCATGTTATGATGGATCTGCTTCTTAAAAATCTTGTTCATCAGGCACTGGTAAGTCGCTTCTCTGCATTTTTTTTAGCCCAAAGGGCATAACCTATAATATATGAACGTCACCATGATTAGTGATAAATAGTTTTTCTCCTCATTTCTAGTGCCATTTAAATTTGATTGTAATCGGAGAAGGCATCCATAAAAGTGAGAAGCTTATGGTCCAAAGTCGCATCCACTAGTTGATCGATTCTAGGCAGGGGGTAGCTATCTTTTGGGCAGAATTTATTCAACTTCTTGAAGTCGATACACATACTCCATTTGTCATTTACTTTTTTGATGAGGACTACATTAGAGACTCAATTTAGATAAGAGACTTACCGGATGAATCCAGCCTTAAGAAGCTTGTCAACTTCTTTCATAATCATCTTTTATCTATTTTTTCTTTTACTGATCGATATTTGGGATCAATAGTCAGACGATGTTTCATAACTTCAGCATTGATTTTAGGCATGTCTGTTGGGACCCAAGCAAAAACATCCATATTTTTTTGCAAGAAGGTGACGAGCTACTCTCTTACTTCTTCCTTTAAATTGGAGCTAATCTGGATAGTAGGATCCTCCTTTTCATCATTCAATAGGATTGGGATGAGGTCTTTCATAGGTTCACCCTGTTCTTCAGTAAGATCATCGCGGGCATCAAGTCCATCCACAAGATAAGGGTCTAGCTGATCTCCCCCTGCAAGGCAATCATTATAGTAGTGTCTGTCCTAGGACTGATCTCCTTTGACTTCTTCGATCCCATAGTTTGTTGAAAACTTTATTTTCAAGTAATAAGTTGATACAACTATCCGAAGTGTATTTATACCAAGTTGGCCAAGAATAGCATTGTAAGTGGAGAAAATCTTATCATAAAAAAATCAATCTGTGTCTTGGACTGCCTTGGGTATCGTCCTGCACCCATAGATAAAGTAATTACTCCTTCAACCAGCATAGCATCACCAGTGAAGCCTACCAATGGGTAATTCATTGGTCCCAATTGGCTACTAGGTAAGGATGTTTTGGAGAAAGCATCATAAAACAAGATATCGATAGAGCTTTCATTATTGATTAGAACGTGGCATACATCATAGTCTACAATATTTAAAAAAACTACAACCACATCATTATATGAAAATTGAACCTCTTACGTAACTTCTTCGGTGAAAGTGATGGGTTCCACAGTTCGCTGTCTTTTAGCCAGTTCTATCGATTTGCTGGCCTCCCCTCCTCGAAGTCCCTCCGAGATGGTATTGATGATGCCCAATGGGGGTCGATCTTCTTACAGCTCCTTCCTCCTTGGTGGCTCTAAGTGTGGCAGTGCCCTTATCGATCTTTCCTTCCTTCAAGCTGATGTTGTAGAATTGATCAAGTCGGTCGCGTCTAACAAGCTCCTTGATCTCATCTTGGAGCTGAATGCATTCTTCAGTATCGTGATCATGATCATGATAGTAGAGACAATATTTATTAGGATTGCGCTTGCCAGGATAAGTGCGCATCCTTTCCGACCTTGGTAGTTGTTCTTGATCTCCATCAGTACTTGAGTCTTTGGGATATTAAGGGGGACGTAGTTGTGGATTTTTGAGGGGAGAGTTCTGTTCTGGTCTTTGATCAGCGACCTTATTTGTTGACAGCTTCAAGAGGGAGTCTGGATAGTCTTCATCAAAAGGAGTTCTAGATGTGTTGAGCTTAACTTGACTTTTTCTTAACTAGAGGCTTTGCTCGATTCATTTCCATGTGCTCTCTTTGCGGCCGTTCCTTATCCTTATTTTGAAGGCCTCCTCAGCTCGGCGCGTGAATCTTCATGCCATTCAAGGATATCACAAAAGTTTTTAGGGTATTTATCTTTTAAGGAGATGGGATAAGAAGATCATTTTTTTAAAAACATCCTTTATGCGATAAAGCAATGGCATTGATCCAGGTTTCGAACATCCACGAGCAGTATAGCATGTTAAAATAGGCTGACAGTAGAGCTCTAGATGACTTCTCTTTTTCCTGCTTGATTGTTGAATGAGGGGGGGAGGCAATGCTTGCCTTGGACTTCGGTGTTGAATGAAATGAGCCACCAGAATGATGGTCATTATGTGTGATCGAGAAGAAGATCGTGCCCGTTAAATCGAGTACCAGTTTTTCAAAACCACTTTTCTCATAGTAAACTGGAAAGGCTTGCACAGGATGGCGTTGATGTGCCATGTAGTAGCATCATGGGTTGAGAAGGCCTTTAGATGGTCAAATCTAGATTAGTGACGCCCATGTAAGTCTCGAATTAAAATAAGTTTTGGAAGTTCCGACATGAAACCTCCTGTAATATTCGTTGGGAAGAATAGAATGTGATCATAGATATCATTAACATAGACAGCGGGGGAGCAATGGCGGTTTTATTGATCTACGCGATTTTCCCATTTTTCTGGAAACTTTGATAAGATCTGGCTCGAATTGGATCTTCGAGAAGTCTTCGGAGAATGGAGGTAGGGATCCTCTAAGAGTGACAATCATGATCTGTTAAAAAGGGCTCCTCCGCCCTCGTATTTCTCTTTCTAGGGTCACCGATCGACTGGCCCAGATGGGTCCATCGAGCATCGAATCTTGGTATCCGATGAGACTTTTCTTCGACTGAAATAATTGTGAAGGCTACTGTATGGCTGCATGCCTTCATGAGAACTCATGTAACGCTGCTGGATCGTAGGTTGAACTACTTCACATCTATGTAACTATCTGTTGGTGGAGGGTTGGGTGCCAAAGATGGAGTAGGAACTGGGCAGACTTGGATGAGATCTAGCATTGGAGATGGTGACTCGGCTTGCGTCGATAGCTTCTTGGGTGGCATCCTTGTAACACTAGTCAAAGAAAAAGAGGTAGAGGTTGAGAGAAAACTCTGCTGAGTGCTCCTTTAAGAATAAGCGATCAAATCAAAGGTTCAAGGCTCTTTCTCTAGTGCTAATTCTATTGGTGCAGAATCTAGTTGATGTCGAAACTAGACTAGAGCTGGAGAGGATGAGATTTTCTTCAATGATTTGCAAGACAAGTCCTGATCGGAGTGGGGGGGTAGCTTCGAAAGAACCTTCTGACGATCAAGTTAGCTCTTCTGACCAACAAAAATGAAGCACTCAGAAAATTAGATAGAGTTTTGATCTTAGAGAGAAAGCATATCTAGAGGGCCCCTTATTTAGATAGAGCTCGTAACAAACTAATGGTGACAGCCATAACCATCTGGTAGTGGACCGTTTGGAGCTACGTGGAGTTTGTTATAGAGGATAGTGTCCGTTGTCGTGACGTGCCAGTCTGTTGAGATTTAATAGTTGAAGTTTGGATGGAATAGCTACTGGCGATAAAGAGCTTCATACCACATTAGTTCTGGAGAAGCTCAGATTTCTCAAAGGTTGTCTGCTTGATGGTTGGTTCGTATTAAGCTGGAAGTTGAATCTGCATAGTGATTGAGGTTCCTCTGGTGATAGTAAGATTTGATTTGGATGAAATTCTGCTTAGTGACTGGAAGAAGTTTCGATTAGAGGGAGCCTTTGGTGATTGGATGGAGTTTTGATGAGGGAGCCATTTGGGCGATGGATGGAGTTCGGCTGGAGGAGTTCATAACAGCATCAGATTGACGTGTAGGTTATAGCAGGGATTGGTCTTAGCCAATCGCTTAGGTGATCGCTTTCACTGTTACAGTTTATTCGAAGAAGTTTGACTGAAGCCAACTGTTATAATAG
This sequence comes from Cocos nucifera, assembly GCA_006176705.1. Classification (NCBI taxonomy): domain Eukaryota; kingdom Viridiplantae; phylum Streptophyta; class Magnoliopsida; order Arecales; family Arecaceae; genus Cocos; species Cocos nucifera. Next base: position 2,266,235 of record QRFJ01000069.1, on the reverse strand, counting down.
AGAAATTTGGCTACATTCACAACTTGTCACCGATATAAAGTTAGACGCGATCGACGCACTCAAGCTTACGTAAGGTGGAAACAATGCTTTTATCATTCAAGCTCGTTAGGCAGGATTCGCAATGCTTCATGGGCTCTATAGTTTATTCATGTAGTCAAGAAGATCAGCTGGCTGATTGAAGGTCGGTCATATTGGGATTACCTTGAGATCAGATACAAGATCGAACTTTGGCAGGAGCAGGTTTTAACCCTAATAGAAACCAAGAAATATTCTTGGAAGGATGAGAAAGAAGTCAAAAAAAGTTCTTGATAAAGAGAGAAAAATGTCAAGAAGAGTTCTTAATGGAAAGAGCAAGATTGGGGCTTGCTAATTTTCTTGAGAAGAAAATCAAGAAACGTGTTTGGGGAGATGTCCTTGATTATGTTCCTATGGATCATCTATTGAAGGATCCCTTGGGTGTCCATAGAATCCAATCAAGCATCGAGCAATCGCAGACATCTGGAAGGTATTCTATTTTCTCCTTTATTTTCCTTTCTGATCTTATTACTTTATTTATGTTTGGTTGCAATCATAAGATGGTTTTTAGGTTTTTGGGTTTGGATGAATGTAATCAACCGTTGATTATGTCAAAATTTTTTAAAATTTATTTTTTGCTATGCATCCAAATCCCAACAGTGGTATCAGAACAATCCTTGACTGATTCAATCAAATATTATGTTATTGTTGTGATATAAATTAGATCTAATTCATCATATATCATGATATGAATTTTTTGTATGATGTTTATTGCATCAATCATCAAAAACATAAATTTTATCCATGATCAAACCTTGGTATGAGATGCCAAGAGCTAATAACTTGTATAACAAGTTGGGGCAGCCTCCTATCTTTAGGATTTTGCCGTAGAAAGGTCGCCTCGTGCATGTGATGTGCAAGGCAGGGGCTGCTACTGCAGTAGAAATTTTCTGGCAATAGAAAATTGCTATAGGGGCATTTCAAAAACCACTCTCCCACATGTCTTAGTTAGGTAGTTCATGGCTGAAATTTTTGGTTGAAGGAGGCATGCCACCATGTCTTACAGCCCAAGAGTTGGTGGCTGAAAATTAATCCATGGAAGAGAAATGCAACGATCAGAAACCTAGGGTTTTGGATGAGTTTGATGTTGATTGAAATTCATTGTCCTAATGAGATTAGAATTTATAATTGGAGATCGACATAAATTCAAAGTCCTAATTAGATTAGGATTCTTGTGGAATTAAAGTTGACCAAGTTTTTATTGTCCTAATGATATTAGAATTTATGATTGAAAATCAACTCAAATTCAAAGTCCTAATTAGATTAGGATTCTTACTGAACTCAAGTTGACCAAATTGTCATGGTCCTAGTTGGATTAGGATTTGAATCATAGTTGACTAAATCTTCACAAACCTAATTGGATTAGTATTTGTTTAAGGGTTAGTTAACTTAAGTCAAATATTGACACATGATTGACTCATAATTGACATTGAGTTAAGAGTTGAATCCAAATCAAATCAAATACAAATTGGTCCAAAAGTTGGACTACGAACATATGAAAACCCTAGATAGACCTAGGACTCATAAAATTAAACATCATAGTGCCTCTATGACATATGTATGAATGATATCATAATTAGAATAACATAAGTAGTTTAATTCATGCTTTATAAATACTTTAAATTGCATGATGGATGGTTATGGACTAAAAGGATCCATGTGATGGATCAATGAATGTATCTTTGATGAATATATCAATGATGGCTGTATTTTATTTGATAAAATAGGGATTGGGAGCCCCTGCCTCATATATCATTCCAGTTATATATCTTCTTTTTTTTCTCCTATGTATTTTCTAACTACTGATTGGGATTTTTACATGTTGATGTAAAAATAGGATAGGAGATTTATTTGTAAATAGAAAGAAAGAGTTTTTTTTTTTTTAAATTTACAAATGAAGAAAGAAGATGGAGCATTCGTCAAGACTTTATAGAGATGAAGACAGGACTACCATGCAGGACAAAAGCAAAGGAGCATAAAGATGGACCATGACATGGAGCTATCTATGATGTACCTAGGATAAGACTCGTAATCCATCCAAATGGCTCAGATAGATTACATTAGAAAAGTCTACAGCCATCCAATTTTATTATATGTTCTTTTATGCTAGTAGTTAGATGTATATTATGTTGTGACATAACCATGGAATCACCTAGCTTTGATACCAATTATTGTTCCATGGTACCGCTTTGATGCTATGTTGTGGAAAAGTCAAGATCTTTAGCATGGATATGGAGAGACCTTCATTCTAAGGGCAGTATACCATAGATCCACCATCTAGATCTATGTTGGGGCGCTTTCCTCCTAGGGCTTGAGGGAGGCGCCTCCTCTCTCTAGGTCTTCTTCAAGAATCCTGTGGTGGCAATACTAAAGAGAAGAGAGAAGAGATATTGAGGGACAAAAGATCTGTATTCGCTGCACTAATGAAAATCTTAATACAACCTATGTAGTTATACATAGCCATTAGGCTCGACCAAAAACTTTTCTGGCTAATCCAATACATAAAAGCACTCATCGAGCCCATGTACATTCATATCTTCCATGCCCTCATCCTCTGGATCTAAATCCGACCCATATATGAGTTAGCCTCCTTAAGACCTCTCAAACCAGACCTTAAGACCCCTAGGATAAGTCCTTATCCTAGCTCCAAATAGATCCTCCGCGTAACTCTACCCGCGCACTGAGTCGGCTCAGTCTCAGCACTGAGTCAGCTAACCTGAGACTGTGTCGGCTCAGCTTCAAACTGAGTTGACCTGGTTGCATGCCATGCCTACAGTCCCGAATGCGCCTTTCTGTTTGGCCAATCCATTAAGACTTAATCGATCCAATTTCTAACTAAGCCAGCTAATCTGCAGAAGAAGCTCTTCTCTGTAGTCTTCATTCTCCGACTTTGGTTTCTTATTCTACGTTGTATCCCAGGTCTCTGAAGTACCAACCAAGCTCCTTAAGATCCTCAACACCTAGACCTCAAGCCCGTGGAGGGTTATACACCACCTTCACTCTAGGATAACTTCTGTCCTAACTCTAGGACTACATCTATCATAGTCTCTTCGAAGCCAACATCCTGACTCCTTCTGTGGCCTCCTAAGCCTTGAAAGTATCACTAATTCTTACAATCTCCACCTTGGTGTTCCAAGCATTGGCAAATCCCTTGGCAATGCCCTCTTGCATGATCCCGCTATCGCTGCACATTTTGACAGTCTCTTGTGCAAACATCATCTCTGCTAATCCTCTTCAGCTGTACGTACCCTTGAGGCCTTTGGGATGACGCCCCTTATCATTGTGAAATTTTTGCTTGCTTTTTTCGCACACTTGAATTATAAAATTCCTTCTGCTTAGCAGCTGCATCACTTTATCTGAACTTTCTTGAAGAATCTACAGTATTACTATACCATCACATGCTGTACCATCTAATATGATCTCTTCAAAGCTACGTCTGTCCATCTACACACGTTGCTCTATCTAGAACTGTGCATCACCGGTGCTGGTGCTAGGATATCGATCCTCCTGCACCCTTTCACTTTGAACTCAAGCTAATTTTTTTCTCCACCTATGAAGCCATCACTACAGAGCTCCACCTATATCCAAAGTCCATCTAAAATGGCAGAAGTAGACTCTATATCCAAGTTTCTTGAGGTTAACCACCCAATGCTGCATTGCTGGGCCTACCGCTGCATCTCGAACATCATCGCTGTTCCTTCAAATCCTTCGCACTCCGCGACCCTCTTTGAAGTCATCTCGAATACCTCCGCAACTTGTGGGCACCTCCAAAATCCAAGAGCTCATTCAACTCTTCTGAATCCAACGACTGAATCCTAGAGAATTGCATCCTAGCCTTCTCCTCTTCTGCCCCCGCACTAGCCATCACTTTAGTTGCGCCTAGAGGAACTACAGCTCAAATCCTATCTTAGGCTCAGACCCATCTATCTCATCTTGAGGCTCCTGAGACTTTCTGGCTCTACCAGAGACCTGCTCCTGATCTTTCTGAGATGTCTCTGACACTCTCTACTAAGATACCTCCCTCGACTACTGCACCACCAAGCCTCTCTCAGTCTTGTGCATCTAGAAAAGTACTATTGCAGCACTTTAGTGCTTCCTACCTCATCTCAATACTGTCTTCCATAGGTATTCGAGTTTTCTCTTGTTGTACATAAACCATCCTCCACCTAAACCACGACTCTTCTTGATGCTCCTATAGAAGAAATCTGATCCATTATCAGCCATCCAGTCCTGACCTACTGGACCTCCATGGATCATCCATGTCCATCACCCCAAGGCTTCGTAAATCCATGCACTGGTCAAACCACTGAATGCATCCCTGACTACTTTCCTACCTTCCTACAACTGAAGGACGTATAGCCGCTTTTTCAACCTTTCTTCGATCATTATCCTTTGAAAAATCTCTCTTCATCCATCAACTATCCCACACTACCCATCTTCCTAGAGAATCTTGATGCTCTCTACTGAGATACCTTTTTTGACTACTGCACCACTGAGCCTCTCTCAGCCCTGCATCTCTAGAAAAGTGCTACTGCAGTACTCCAGCGCTCCCTACCTATCATCTATCATTTACCTCGATCTTTCCACCAAGACTGATCAGCAAATCATGCACCCAAACCTTTCATCCCGAGAAATTTTTTTTTTTTGTTAATCCTCTTAGCCTCCACCTTCAACCTATTGCTCCTGGTTGGCCAAACCACAGCAATAACAAAGATAGATCTGAGACATACCATGGAATACTTATACAGATTTTTGATTTCGTCCTGTATGATTTTTTCTTCTCTTTCACGCACCATCTAGCTTTAATACAAAATATTATGACATCACCATAGCATCACCTAACTCTAATATCAATTATTATTCAATGGTACCGCTATGTCGCCATGTTGCAAAAAATTCAAGATCTTTAGCATGGATATGGAGAGACCTTCATTCTCTAAGGACAGCATACCATAGATCTATTATCTAGATCTATACTGGGATGCCTCCCTTAAGCCCATGGAGTGCCTCCCTCCTAAGATTTAAGGGAGGCGCCCCATCTCTCTAGGTCTTCTTCAAGAACCCTGGGGTGGTAACACTAGAGAGAAGAGAGAAGAGAGATTAAGAAAGAAAAGATCTGTATTTACTGCACTAACAAAAATCCTAATACAACTTATGTATTTATACATAGCCATTATACCTGATCAAAAATTTTCTTGGCTAACCCAATACATGAAAGCACTTACTGAGCCCATGTACATCCATGTCTCCCATGCTCTCATCCTCTGGATCTAAATTCGATCTATACATGAGTTAGTCCTTTTAAGATCTCTCAAATCAGGCCTTAAGATTCTTAGGATAAGTCCCTATCCTAGTCTCAAACAGACCCTTCACGTAACTCTACCCGCACACTGAGCCGGCTCAGTCTCAGCATTGAGCTGGCTAACCTAAGACTGGGTCGGTTCAGTTTCAGACTGAGCCAACCTAATTGCCTGCCATGCCTGCAGTCTCGAACCCGCCCTTCTGTTTAGCCTATCCATTGAGACTTAGCCAATCAATTTCTGACTGAACTGGCTAACCTATAGAAGAAGCTTTTCTCTATAGTCTTCATTCTCCAGCTTTGATTTCTTACTCCATCTTGTGTTCTAGATCTCTGAAGCACCAACCAAGCTCCTCAAGATCCTCAACATCTTGACCTTATGCCCATGGAGGGCTACATACCGTCTCTACCCTAGGATAACTCCCATCTTAATCCTAGGATTACACCTATCCTAGTCTACCCGTAGCCAACATCCTAACTCCTTCCGTGGCCTCCCAAGGCTTGGGAGCACCATTAATCCTCACATATTATGCTTATGATGGAAATATACATGTTTTGGATGTGCATGAGACCAAACAAGACCAAGTCTCTTATAAAATTATATTAAGTCATAATGGCAAAGTGTTAAGAATACTATCTATACCTTCCTTCATGCTAAGCCAATAGAGTATATCAAAGACTATAGTGAGTTTGTTGTGCTATTTACAAGGCTTGCTGTAGGGCTTGATATGATGTTGACTTTGTACATAGTGATGCTTATGGCATATTCGGATGGTGTTGCCTTGTTGTGCTATCCACAAGGATGGCATTATTCAGATATGACTATATGCAAATGAAGGATACGACTTAACTAAAATACTATAGTTTGTTATGCTATCCACAAGGCTACAAGTGTTTTATAGGCAAAAGAAATCATGAAAGTTGCATAAGATACAATTGGTAAGAGTTACCTATCCTTGAACTCATAAAAATTTGTTATGTTATCCACAAGGCTTTTATGAGGAATTGTGATCTCAATCCTACTTAAAAACCTATTGATAGGATTTTTGTTTTTCGTACTTGAGGGCTATGGAATTCACTAAATAAGTGGGAGATGTGATTAAACAAAAGATCCCATAAATTGTGCATGTCATCATGTGTAGTTTGCTAATGCATTGTTCTTATTTATGTAGCTTTATCTACATCATGGCATCCTCACTGTCACTGCATGGCATACTTGATGCCAACAAGCTGACTAGACCTAACTATATGGACTGGTTGAGGAATCTTAGAATTGTTCTCATGTAGGAGAAAGTCTTCTACATTTTCTATACTCCTAGTCCTGATTCGATCGGAGATGATGCTACAAAGGAGGAAAGAGCCGCATCTAAGATGTAGCAAGATGATAATACGATTGTCAAGTGTGTCATATTAGCCTCTATAAGTAATAAGTTGTAGAGACAATATGAATGCATAGAATCTTAGTTCATACTTCTCAATCTAAGTGAGTTGTACAGAGAGCATAGTATCTTATGCCTACGGCTGCTTGAAGCCATATCCCTAGATCCGATCTCTTGCATGAAACCTGAGTGTTAATCCAACAAATCGAAGAAGATCTAAAAAGAAGAGAGAAAGGGGATGGCACCTAGGGTTTTGGTGTTGGAACTAGAGAGAAAAGAGAAGAGAGTTAGGGAGAAAAGTTATGTTGTATTCCACTCTCATTGTAAAAGTTACAATACCTAGATTTATATATCCTAGGATTTCTACATGAATCCTAACAAACTTCAGTTCAAAAACTTTTCTAGGCTAACCCAATAAATGAAAGCATTCATCCAAACCCATGTAGATCCATGGTTTTATATTTTCTCATCCTCTGGAACTAAATCCGACCCATACATGAATTAGCTCCTTTAAGATTTTATTAAATCAAGCCTTAAGATCCCTTGGATCAAACTCAATCCAAGATCAAATAAAAAATCCCGTGTAGATCTGTTCGCCATGTTTGAGCTGGCTCGACTGCATCTCATGCCAATGACTCCCCAATAGTCTTCTATTTGTTTAAGAGAGCTGGCTCGGACCGAACTGGCTCGACTGCGTCTCGTGCCATAGACTCTCGAACATAGTCTTCTATCTACCTAAAAAAGCTAGCTCGATCTCGATTCAAACTGGCTCGATGTCAGTCAGAGCCAATTTGACCTATATCTAAGCCAGCTCCACTTATGTGCTAGCCCCTTTGCTTAGCTGATATTTCTTCTGGCTCTGGTTCTTTGCTCTATCTTGTATTACTAAATCTTCGGAGCACCAATAAAGCCCCTCAAGGTCCTCACACCTGAACCTCAAGCCCGTGAAGAGCTACATGCCACCTTCTGTTGGAAAATATATTCCAAAGCCAATCGTCAGTCTGTTGATGGTTGAGCTAAATTGTACTTATAATTAATTCATTAATGAATAAAATATATTTTTAGTATCTTTTCATCATAAAGTATTCATCTTCTAACAAACTTCATTATTGTGATAAAATTCTTAGGACTATTTAGATTCGATAAAGAGAGGATTTATCGATTAGTCCTAAAATTTTTTCATGACCAAATGATAGACTATTAATTAGGATGACAGTGTCTATCGAATATAGATCGCTGTATGCCATATAGGTTGGTTGTCCTCTTAACTAAGAAATATGAAGACATTGGTATGGCATATAGCTGAGATGTATGGGTACATCATCATTGAACGTGACCAATTCTAGAGCATTCTGCTGTCGAGAATATCTCTGATGGGATATGGGTATAAATATCCCTTAGATCTGAGATCATCTTAGTGACTTACAAGCAACTCATTGTGCTTTGGTACCGGACTACTAAAATTTTTAATTTAGTAATAGAAGGCTTCTGGGCACAGTCAAGTACTTACAAAGTTGGTGTGTGATCAAGATAGAATTGACCACTCCAAGAGTTGGAGAAGAATGTATCACTGTATTTCAATATAGCAAAACCTTGGTCAGGATAATCCATCAAATAGATTTGATATTTTGAAATACAATATGGATAATCTGATTAGAGTTGATAGTTGAACTCTGAGGTATCCTACGAGTATTTTGGTTAAGGAGATAAATTATTTAAAAACTATATTCGCATGGATTTTAAGGATGTTGTTCTACACATTCGACCTATCTGGCCATTAGGTACCATTGCTAGATGGTTACTTTGATTAATATAAAAATATATTCTTATGCTACCGACTTAAGTTCGAACCTATGAGGTCACACACATTGGAGTTCATGATCCAATCGGATGGTTGATTAGTAATTTAGAATCGTTCTAGGGTTAAACGATCAATACGATTGATGTTTAACCTAATGCAAGTGTTGCAGAAGGATCGATTAGCAATTTAATTACTATTTAACTTAATTTAATTAAGTTAGAGAGATAAAATTAAATTTAATTAAATATAATTTAATTAGATTTAGTTTGGGTTTGATTGGATTAAGTCCAATTGGCTTCTTGGATAAGCCAAGCGCAAGAAAGAATTAGTCCTAGTTCAATTAGAACTTGGGTCAACCCAATTTCTAATATGATTAAAAATTAAATTAAAATTAAATCTAATTTAATTAAGTTTTTAATTAAATTAAGATCTATTTTAATTAGGTTAAATAAATTCTAATTTTATTTAGTCTAAAGATCAAGTTGGACCAAGTCAAATTGAAAGTCCCAATAAGACTAGGACTTGTATCAACCCAATCTCTAATTTAATTAAAAATTAAATAAAAATTTAATTTAATTTAATTTAATTTAATTAAGATCTTGGTTGGACTAAGATCTATTCTAATTGGGTTTAAATAAATCTAGTTTAATTTGGTTAAAAGATTTTGTTTGACCATGAGGACTTCTCTCCTTGCACCACCTTAGCCCCAACACCCCCCCACTCCTATTTTTTAGGATTTTTTCATGAGAAATCCTCTCTCCAGGCCCTCTCACATATGCCCTTCTCTTTCTCTCCTATTTACTTGGGAATTAGTTAAGGACCAAGTCAATAGATGGAAAGTTGTTGTGGTATTGGACTCTATATGATAGAATCCCAATAAACATTGACTCTTTCCTTGTGTGCCACCCCCACCCTGATTTCTTTCCTGATTTCTATGGTAAAAAGAGGATTTTTTGTATGCTCTTTTGTGGTGGTCCATGGCATGGGATGAGGAGGGGGCGCCCAAGTGTTGGGCGCCCCAATAACTTGCCATATATGGTCCCACCTTGTCTAGAAATTTGACCTAGACAAGGCTCTTCCATAACTTATTATTTAAAATAAATTTTTACTTATATTTTTTATGGAGCATAAAACTTTGAGAGAGGATTTGAGTGTGTGAAAATTAGAGGGAAATGATTCTTGGGCATTAACATTCAATGGATACAAAATTAGGTGTCTAGGTGAGAGCAAAGAGAAGAAGAAAAGGGTCTTCTTCTAGAATTGCTGTGTTCATCTTTTTTCTTCCTCATTCTTTGAGTTTTCTTAGAGTGTATTATATCTAAAATCTCCTCTTCTCCTTCTCATCTTTGGAAGAGTCTAAATCTAGAAGAAAAAGGCATCTGATCGATCATCGAAGAAAGATCAGTGTAGTACTAGCATACTGTGCCGATTTCCTGCATCAGGATTTCTGATTGTGCTCGTGGGCTCGTATCGTTGACTCCTAGAGGTCAGACTCATGTGCAGCTCATGACATCATCCTCAAGTCTGGATCAGCAAGTTAGAAGGTCTAACTTACAAAGGTAATAGATCTGATCTATTGCTTTTATACCTGCATTAGATGTAGTATTGTTGCATGTTGATAAGATCAACATGATTTCTTTCCTTTATATTTTTTAATTTTTAATTTAATAACATACCATGATCATATAATAGATCTTAGATTTAGGATATTTTTAGATATTTAAAATTAATTTTAATTAATTTTAGTTTTTCGCTGTCTGATCTTGAAAAAGTTTCAAGAACTAATTCTGAAATTCTAGATTTGGTTCTTTCAATTGGTATCAGAGCCCAGATTTTTATTACATAATTTCTTGAGCATGTTTAGATTATTTTTTAGATTAAATTTAATTTATAATCTAATTATTAAATCTAAAATTAAAAATTTAGATCTCACAAACTGCTATAAGATTGTCCTACTGTAAGATTTATCCCTTACAGTGAAAAGGCTATCCTAATTCATGATGATCTGCTCCTAATTATAAATTTATTAGATTTAATTTAATTTTATTTATGATTTAATAAATTTAAAATAGTTTTAGATTTAAAAATAAAATTTTTAGATTGCACGGATTGCTATAAGATTATCCTACCGTAAGGTTTATCTCTTATAGTAAAAAGATTGTCCTAGTACGTGTTGATCTAAAATATTGATCATAAAATTTTATATTAGATCTAAGAAATTTTATGATCTAATTAAAAATATTTTAATCTAATTTTAATTATCATAAATATGTTAGATTTGATCTAAGTTAATTTTTGATTGATTGGTGTTAAAACTGTTTCAAATATATGAATCTGTTTAAATTAGATCTAAAGTAGTTTCATGTTTATTATGCTTGCATATTGATTATGAATCAAACATGCAAATTGATTGATAGAATCATGTTATAAAAATATTTTACAAATATGAAAACTATTTTTGAAAAGCCAAACCCCAACCCTCAGTCCAAAACTTAATTAAGAATTAAGAAGTTGTTTGATTAGGTTCTAGGATTGTAAATTAAAGATCCTATGACACGAATCATAACATATTGGATTAATGGGTTAGTGGGATTAAGTTCATTACTTGGGTTAGACCTAAGGTTAAATTAACGAATGAACTTAATTAGAGAATTGACTAAATCTAATCAATTATTGTCTTAGATTAGGTCAAAGATTCTCTAGATCAATTACAATAGTTGTAGTTGGTCAAGTCCATATCTTTAACAAGAACCAAATGGACTTGATTCTTGGCTAAGTGGTTTAGTTTGAGCTGTTAGGTTGATCTAATCAAGACTAATTAAACCAGTTGGTGTCTAAAGTAAGTTTGGCACATATGATCGGTGGTTTTTAATTGGCAGCCCGCTTACTTGGCCATTTTTGATGGTATCTAAGGCAAGCTTTGGCAAACCTTCTCACCGATCTCACTTACCTGGCCTTCTCGATGAGATTAAGTTTTGATCTGATCATTTGATATTTTGAGTTGACCCATGTTAGCTAGATAAATCAGTGTGACTAATTTAGGTGCTCCTAGACCAGCCTATTAATGGTCTCCCTTAAGTTGACTTGGTGAAGCTAGTGGGAGGACCATGATCAACTGGTTAATCTGATCTTTTTTCTAAATTAAATTAATTAAATTTTTAAAATTATTAGATCCTTAAAATAAAATAGTTATAGTAATAATTAGATCATAGCCTTCCATTAAGTAGATGATAATGGGTCCATTAGTTGGATAATCATTGGAGGCCTATAGGCCTCGTGCTTATCCGCTAATGGAATTATTATTTATAATATGATTTCTTGGCAGCGTCTCTCTAAATGATGGTTAGGTTGACCAACCATAGTTGGACTTAATCATTCATTAGTTAGATGAACCAAGTATGATCATGTTAATGGTTGGACCTAATCGAAACTTTTAGTGGAGGCCCTAGCCTATTAAAAAAATACCTACAGCAAAATTAAATTACTAAAAATTATTTAAAAAAATAATTGGTTATGAACCTATCCTTAGATGTACATAGGTTGACCAACCATAGGCTTGTGTGTAATCTGTGTAGATTCTAGTACCCACTAAGAAATTAGGATAATTTCTCGAATTGGAGGTAGAGACTACCAATTCAAATAAAATAGTGAAAGAAATCTTTTGATTAAAATCTAAATCTTTAGATTTAATGAATCAGTTACTAATTAGGTTTTTAGTTCTCCTTTATGCAGTTAAACCCTAACCACAGTTGTTCCATTCACTATTAGACAGTGATTAACTTATGGGACCCAACTTCGATAATAAGTATCAAAAGTTGAATGTTGTTCAGCAGCACGAAGTGGTTCGTGTTGGGGCCTCTATGTCCAATTTAAATATAAGGTCCAAGAATAACCTAGATCAGGTAGAGTGCTTTCATTGTAAGAAGTAGGGGTATTGGAAGAAGAACTGTCCTTAGTATCATGATTCCCATGACCTCAACAGGTTGAATAAGAGAGATGAGCAAGTAGATGTTGATGAAGGATGTTATATGATAATACCTTATAATTTTTCTATTTGTGATACTTTTACTTGGGTATTGGATACCGAAAGTCCAGTCCATATTTGCAATACATTGCAAGAATTTCAAATTAGTAGAAGATTTAAGAATAATGAGTGATTCCTGAATGTTGGAGATAGAAGGTCTGTTTCAGTTCTAGCTATGGAAGTAGTTCAACTTATTCTCAATACTAATATCATTTCTTTAAATGAATATCATTATTGTCCTTCCTTTCTGATGAATATAATCTCTGTTAGCCTTTTGGCTAAGGATGGTTATCATTTATCTATAAAAAAAAGATTATTGTGATATCATTATGAATGATGTTACAATAATGCAAGGACAATAAAGAAATGATATTTATATTTTATCACAGTCTATGAGTGTAATATATACTTCTAAAAAATATTCTAGATTAGATAATATCTCTGATATTTATCTATGGCATTATAGGCTAGGTCACATTAATAAGAATATAATAAATAGGTTGACCTAAGAGGAAATTTTCAAAGTTAGTAATTGTGAATCACTTCCGACCTATGAGTCCTATCTTCTTGGAAAAATGACCAAGTCACCTTTTACTAGAAAGGATAAAAGAGCTACTGAGCTCTTAGGTGTAGTACATACTGATGTATGTGGACCAATAAGCATAGACGCCAGAGGTAGATATTTCTACTTCATAACTTTCACAGATGATCTATCCAGGTACGGATATGTTTATCTGATGAAACATAAGTTGGATTCATTTGAAATGTTCAAAAGATTTCAAAGTGAAGTAGAAAAATAAATTGGAAAGAATATTAAAACTCTTCGATCGGATCGAGAAGGTGAATATCTATCAAATGAGTTCTTGACATGTCCAGGATAGAATGGGATTCTCTCACAGTGGACTCCTCCTGGGACACCACAGCATAATGGTGTATCAAAAAGAAAAAATCGAACCTTGTTGGATATGATTCGATTCATGATGGGTTTTGCTAGTCTGCCTATTTTATTTTGAGGTTATGCTCTTGAGACTGCATGTTATGTATTGAACAATATACCAAGTAAATCTATCGCAAAGACTACATATAAGATATGGATTGGACGTAGGCCTACACTCTCACACCTGCAGGTTTGGGGTTGTCTGACCTATGTCAAACATTTGCATACAGATAAGCTTGGATCTTGGTCTAATAAGTGTGTGTTTATAGGGTATTCCAAAGAAAGTAAGGATTATTATTTCTACTATACTGAAGAACAAAAGGTGTTTGTCAGCCTTAAGATAATTTTTTTGGAAAAGAAGTTTCTTGGTAAAGGAACTGTTGCCTCTAAGATTGAACTTGAGTAAGTTCAATAGGTAGAAAAATTGATACTTGTAGCTAAACTAGAATCGGATTTGATTCGATCAAATCTAGAGCCTAATGTACCTACACCATTAAGACGATCTGGTAGAGTACCACATCAACTAGATAGATACTATGATTTTTTGATCCGAGGTGGTGATCCCATCGAACTCGATGAGAATGATGAGGATCCAATCACCTACATGGATGCTATGCAGAGACCTGATTTCGAGAGATGGCTTGAGGTCATGAAATTCGAAATGGAGTCCATGAAGTTCAATGATGTGTCGACATTGGTTGATCCATCCCAAGGGATTAAATCCATTAGGTGTAAATGAATCTTCAAAAGAAAAAAGAGTGCAGATGGAAAGGTGGAGACTTATAAAGCCCATCTGATTGCCAAGGGGTATCGTCAACATCATAGTATTGACTATGACGAGACATTCTTTTCTATGGCAATGCTCAAATCTATTCAGATAATGCTTGCGATAGCTGTCCATCTGGACTATGAGATCTGGTAGATGAATGTGAAAATAGTTCTCCTAAATGGAGAGCTGACTGAAGAGGTGTATATGATACAACCTGAGGGGTTCATATCCATAGATGAGTCCAAAGTGTGTAGGCTTTAGAGATCCATTTATGGATTGAAGCAGACATCTCGGAGTTGAAACATGCATTTTGATAAGGTGATCAAAATGTATGACTTCGTTAAGAACGGAGAAGAGCTTTGCATTTACAAATAGGTAAATGGTCCAGTAATAGTATTCCTTGTCTTGTACGTGGATGACATTCTCTTAATCAGGAATGACATCCCTACACTTCAGAGAATAAAAGTTTGATTGTCATTACAGTTCTCCATGAAGGACTTGGGAGAAGCATCTTACATCATAAGGATAAAGATTTATAGAGATAGATCTAAGAGGATGCTTGGGTTATCCCAGTCCACGTACATAGATATTGTGCTAAAGAGGTTCAGCATGGAGAATTCCAAAAAGAGCTATCTTCCGATAGACCATGGAATTTCTTTCTCTAAGAAGGATTGTCCGACAACTTATGAAGAGAGAGAGCATATGAATAGAATTCCATATGCTTCGACGGTGGGATCTTTTATGTACACCATGATATGTAAAAGATCAGATGTGGCATACTCACTAGAAGTAGTGAGTAGATACCAATCTGATTCTGAAGAAAATCACTGAAAAATGGTTAAAGTCATACTTAAGTATTTGAGAAATACTAAGAGCCAATGGTTGGTTTATGATGAGTCAGATCTAAAACTTATGGGGTTTACGGATTCTAGCTTTCAATCTGACCATGATGACAGCAAAAGCATATCAAGATATATATTTACTCTGAATGGTGGAGCCATCTACTGGAAGAGTTTCAAGCAGCATACTATGGCAGACTCTATTTGCGAAGCAGAATACATGACAGCATCGAATACTGCAAAAAAAGTTGTGTGACCGAGGAAGTTTATCACCAAGCTCGGAGTAGCACCCTCCCTTGATGGTCTGGTCCTGCTCTACTACAACAGCATTGGTGCCATTGCTTAAGCGAAAGAATCGAAGGCACACCAGCAGACAAAGCACATTCTACACCGCTTCTACTTGATCTGGGAGATCGTGGATCGAGATGACGTCGACCTTCAGAAGATTGATGGAAAGAACCTGGCCGACCCCTTCACTAAAGTTCTGGCGATAAAGGAGTTCAACAACCATAAGTCTTAGATGGGTATTAGATACTGTGTCGAGTGACTTTAGGATAAATGGGAGTTGTTGGAAAATATGTTCCAAAGCCAATCGTCAGCTTATTAACGGTTGAGCTACATTGTATCTGTAATTGATTCATTAATGAATAAAATATATTTTGACATCTTTTCATTATAAAGTATTCATCTTCTAACGAACTTCATTATTGTGATGAAGTCCTTAGGACTATTTAGATTCGATAAAGAAAGAATTTATTGAATAGTTCTTAAATTTGTTCATGACCAAATGATAGACTGTTAATTAAGATGATAGCATCTATTGAGCATAGATCGCTGTATGTCATATAGGTTGGTTGTCCTCTTAACCAAAGAGTATGGAGATACTGGTATGGCATACAGATGAGATGTATAGAAACATCATCATTGAATATGACCAACTCTAGAGCATTCTGCTATCAAGAATGTCTTTGATGGGATATAGATATAAGTGTCTCTTAGATCTGAGATCACCTCAGTGACTTGCAAGTAACTCACTGTACTTTGGTACCGAACTAACTGAATATCTAATTCAGTAATGGAAGGCTTCTGGGCACAGTCAAGTACTTGTGAAGTCGATGTGTGATCAAGATGGAATTGACCATTCTAAGAGTTGGAGAAGAATGTATCACTGTATTTCAATATAGCAAAACCTTGGTCAGAATAATCCATCAGATAGATTTGATATTTTAAAATATAATGTGGACATCCTGATCAGAGTTGATAGTTGAATTCTGAGGTGTCCTACGAGAATTTTGGTCAAGAAGATGAATTATATGGAAACTATATCTGCATGGATTCGAAGGATGTTGTTCTACACATTCGACCTATCCGACCATTGGATACCATTGATAGATGGTTACTTCGATTGATATAAAAATCTATTTCTATGCTACAAGATTAGGTTTGAACCTATGAGGTCACATACATTAGAGTTCACGATCCGATCGGATGGTTGATCAGAGATTTAGAATCGTTCTAGGGTTAAACGATCAATACGATTGATGTTTAACATAGTGCAAGTGTTGTAGGAGGATCAATTAGTAATTTAATTACTATTTAGCTTAATTTGATTAAACCAAAGGATTAAAATTAAGTCTAATTAAATATAATTTAATTAAATTTAGTTTGGACTTGATTGGATCAAGTCTAATTGGCTTATTGGATAAACCAAGTGCAATAAAGAACTAGTCCTAGTTCAATTAGGAGTTGGGTCAACCTAATTTTTAATCTAATTAAAAATTAAATTAAAATTAAATTTGATTTAATTAAATTTTTAATTGAATTAAGATCTATTTTAATTAGATTAAATAAATTTTAATTTTATTTGGTCTAAAGATAAAGTTGGACCAAGTCAAATTGGAAGTCCTAGTGAGACTAGGACTTGTATCAATCCAATCTCTAATTTAATTAGAAATTAAATTAAAATTAAATTTAATATAATCAAGATCTTGGTTGGACTAAGATCTATTCTAATTAGGTTGAAATAAATTTGATTTAATTTGGTTAAAAGATTTTGTTTGACCAAGTCAAATTGGAAGTCTTATTATGACTAAGACTTCCCTCCTTGCACCACCTTAGCCCCAAGGCCCCCCCACTCCTATTTTATAGGAGTTTTTTATGAAAAATCCTCTCCTCAGGCCCTCTCACACATGTCCTTCTCTTCCTCTCCTATTTATTTCTGAATTGGTTAAGGACCAAGTCAATAGATGGAAAGTTGTTGTGGTATTGGACTCTATATGATAGAATCCCAACAAACTTTGACTCTTCCCTTGTGTGCCACCCCCACCCTGATTTCTTTTCTGATTTCCATGGTAAAAAGAGAATTTTTTGTGTGCTCTTTTATAGTGGTCCATGGCATGGGCTGAGGAGGGGGCGCCCAACCAACAACTTGCCATATATGGTCCTGCCTTGTCCAGAAATTTAACCTAGATAAGGCTCTTCCATAACTTATTATTTAAAATAAATTTTTACTTGAATCTTTTATGAAACATAGATCTTTGAGAGAGTATTTGGGTGTGTGAAAATCAGAGGGAAATGATTCTTGGGCATTAAGATTCAATAGACACAAATCTAGATGTATAGGTGAGAGCAAAGAGAAGAAGAAGAGGGTCTTCTTCTAGGGTTGCTGTGTTCACCTCTTTCTTTCCTCCTTCTTTGAGTTTTCTGAGAGTGTCTCACATCTGAAACCTCCTCTCCTCCTTTTTGGAAGAGTCCAAATTCAGAAGAAGGAGGCATCTGATCGACCATCGAAGAAAGATTAGCATAATACTAGCATACTGTGCTGATTTCCTGCATCAGGATTTCTGATCGTGCTTTGGACTTGTATGGATGACTTCTAGAGGTCGGACGTATGTGCAGCTCGTGACTTCATCCTTAAGCCCACATCAGTAAGTTAGAAAGTCTAACTTGCACAGGTAATAGATCTGATCTATTGCTTTTATAGCTGCATTAGATGTATTATTATTGCATATTGATAAGATCAACATGATTTCTTTTCTTTATATTTTTTAATTTTTAATTTAATAACATGCCATGATCATATAATAGATCTTAGATTTAGAATATTTTTAGATATTTAAAATTAATTTTAATCAATTTTAGTCTTTCACTGCCTGATCTTGAAAAGTTTCAAGATCTAGTCCTGAAATTCTAGATCTGGTTTCTTCACCTCCATCATAGGACCACTCCTATCCTAATCCTAGGACCACACCTATTCTAGTCTTTCAGTAATTAACACCCTAACTCCTTCTGTGGCCTTCCAAAGCTTGGTAGCACCATTAATCCTTATAATCTCTACCTTGCTACGTCCAAGTCTTGGCACACTTAGTAATCTCTTTCTACATGATCTCACTGTTGTTGCATGCTTTGATAGCTTCTTGTGCACACATTATCGCCACCATCCTTTTTTAGCTGCTGAGCTCTCTTGGAGGCCTTTGGGATGATCTCTACTGCTGAAGAGCTTGGCTTGCTCCTTAGCACCATCTTGAAAATTGTAGGCATCCTTCTACTTGGCAGTCGCATCACTTATCCTTGGCTTTTCTGAAGAATTAGCTCCACCTGGATCTGTGTAGCCCTAGTACTGGTACTAGAATATAGCTCCTCCTTCTGTACCTCCCTTCTCTGAACTCATGCTACATCTCTCTCCACCTATGAAGCAACCTCTGCTCGGTACTCCACTTGGAACCAAAGTCCTCCTGATGCTGCAGAAGATTCTGACTCTGTATTCGACTCACTTAAGGCCAACCATCCAATGCCGCATTGTTGGGTCTATCGCTGCACCTTGAATGTTGTCGCTGTCCCTTCGAATCCTTCGCACTCCATGGATCCTTTTGAAGCTATCTTGGATACACCGTACCCTACAGGCTTCTTTAAAACCAACAAAAGCTTATCCAACTCTTCTCCTTCATCGACTAAATCAATGAAATCCTTATTCCTCTTTTCTCGTCCTTTGCACTTTTTCTAAAGCAGACACTCTCACTTAAAGTGTCCTGCTTTACCATACTTGAAGCATCTCCTGGACTCCTTGTTGCTCCTTTGCTCACCCTTCTTCTTTCCTTTCCAAGGTCTCTTTGAAACTGCAAGACCCTCATAAAGGACCTCCCTCTTCATCATCCATTCTCGCTGCTCGTTGGACCTAAGCGCTAATACGATCTTCTCGTACACCAGTATCTCCTTATTATACGGTAATGTCGTTACCAACAAATCGAAGCTCCCAGATAGTAAACACAGTAGCAATTGACTTTTATCTTTCTCTTCGAGATCCATCCCTATGTTGAGCAAGTTCATGCTCATTCGATCGAACCACTGAATTTACCCCACAACATCTTCGCCATCCTGCAACCAAAAGCTGTATAGTTGCTTCTTTAACATCAACTTATTACACATATTTTTTTCATGTTTAACTGATGTAACCTCGAACATAAATTCTTAGATGTTCTATCCTCCAATATGTCATACAAAATCTCATTTGTCAGACAAGTCCTAATCATGGTGCATGCCCTTTTTTCCAAGGACATCTATACCTTGTCCGTCATCTCCTCTGACCTATCCTTCAAGGTCGAATCTAGCCCCATTTGAACTAACAGATTCTTTATCCTAACATTCTATATCATGAAATCTTCTTTACCATCAAACTTCTCAAATGCCATCTTCAACTCGCTGCCTCCCATGGTCAATCCAAATCAAAAAATAGTACAAAGGTCTGAAAATTACCTTGACTAGGAAGGGTAGATAGCAGCTCTTAGATCTCTTCCTTCCTTACAAAATCTAAAAATAATCTAGATCTGATTTTCTTCCTCCTCCATGCTCAATCAGACTCTGATACCTACTATTGTGCCTATGGTTGCTCAGCGCCACAGCCATAGATCTGATCTCTTTCATGGAACCTAAGTGTTAATCCAGCAAATCAAAGAAGATCTAAAAAAAAGAGAGAAAGGGGATGGCACGTAGGATTTTGGCATTGGAACTAGAGAGAAGAGAGTTAGGAAGAAAAGCTATGTTGTATTCCACTCTCATTATAAAAGTTACAATACCTGAGTTTATGTACCCAAGGGTTTCTACATGAATCCTAATAAATTCCAACTCAAAAATTCTTCTAAGCTAACCCAATACATGAAAGCACTCACCTAAACCCATCTATACTCATGATTTTACATGCTCTCATCTCCTAGTATCTAAATTTGACCCATACATGAATTAGTCCTCTTAAGATCTTATTAAACCAGACCTTAAGATCCCTTAGATCAAACCCAATCTAAGACCAAATAGAAAATTTCATGTAAATCTATTCGCCATGTTCGAGTCGGCTTGATAGAGGCTCGAGCTGGCTCGACTGCATCTCGTGCCACAGACTTCCAAATATAGTATTCTATCTATCTAAGAGAGTCGACTCGATCTTGATCCAAGCTAGCTCAATCTTGGTCCGAGCTAGCTCAGTCTTAGTTTGAGCTGACTCGACTTGTATCTGAGCCAGCTCCATCTATGTGCCAATCTCTTTTGTTGGTTGATATTTTTTCTGGCTCTGGTTCTTTGCTGCATCTTGTATCCCCAAGACTTTAGAGTACCACCAAGCCCCTCAAGATCTTCACACCTGAATCTCAAGTCTGTGGAGAGCTACATACCGTCTCTATTCTAGGACCACTCCTGTCCTATTCCTAGGACCACATCTATTTTAGTCTTACAGGAGTCAACACCCTGACTCTTCCTTGGCTTCCCAAGACTTGAGAGTACCACCAATCCTTACATAGTAGGACTACTAGGTATGACTATCACACTCCCCAACTTGATTTTTACTCATCCTCGAGTAAAAAGAGAAAAATTAGAGACATGTACCGACTTGATAAGATGTGAAAGTTTCTTCAAATCATCCTAAAGTTAGTTGATATCTAATTAAAAATTTAAAAGATACATCATTGAATTATTAATTCCATCCCAAATAGTGGTTAAGTAAAGAATATAAAATTTTAGAGCTTTTCTTTGATCAATTCTCCACCTTTATTCTTTAAATCCTCTATCTTTAGGATGGATTAGTATTTTTTTTATAAATACAGTCGGTGTAATATTTTAATCTCTTAAGCTTTCTATCTGATCCTTGTAGCAAGCTTTGGACCAATGACTCTCAAACTAGTTAACTTTAGGGCATTAAGTGTAGAACACCCCTCGAGTTTACTGATTCGAGTCAAATAGACTATAGGTTAAAACTAATTATTATTACTGACTTGAGTCAAATAGGCTACAGGTTAAAACTAATTGTATAACAAGCTTCTTCATATTGTCCACTTTTTGACATGAATAATATTGTTTATTTAGGCAACAGGACCCGGTTACTCGATGGAAGATCAATATTTAGAACTTGCTCTTTATTTTTTTTTGAATTTTTTTACTTATACCCATATAAAGTAGATTCTTTATTGAATATAGGCTAAAAGAGAATTTTAGAATCACTCAAAAATTTATCTATATTTAAGTTTTCTTAATAATTTAATCCTAAAAAATTTTCTAAATTATTAATCAATCATCAAATAAATTCTTGAAAAACTTCAAATCAGTATGAAATTAGGTACATAAGATTAATTATTACCATACTTGAGGACTTAAAAATTTTATTTATTTTTTTTTCCAACTTAATTTTTATTATCCTCAATGGAGGGAAGAATAGAGTGTGATAAATGACAAAAAAATAACAAGAAAAGAGTTCACCTAACTTAATTTATTTTTGGTCTCGATCTGGACTTTATTTGTTCTTTGTTTAGCATGGATTTGTAGTTCTCCTCCCAACCTAATCCTAAAATAAAGGTAAACTAAAAATTAAAAAAAAATAGATGCTAAAAGCAAAAGCAAAAGCTAAAGTTGGGCTGTCTTCCAATAAGCGCTAAGTTTAACGTTTTCAGTCAGACCTTATGAAAAAGTTTTAGGTATAATTATTTTGAGTATATCCTTCAGGATTTCAAAAAGATAGGACCAATCAGGATGCCTTATCATCATAGCAGAAAATCATTCATAGAATGCTTTTAGGCGATTAAGCGTAGCCCTAATCAATAATGTATTCAAAGTAAGCTTGTTATTCCAAAGTTTATTATTATTATAGTATTTATGATAATCAGGAAGGAATTATGTATGATGGGTCAAAATCGGGAATGATGGTTTAGAAATCTTTTCAATTATAACATGATCCATCATAATCCCTTTTTCAGATCTGATGTGTCTTGACATCAACTCTTCCTGATTAAAATTATGATATTTTTTTAAATTAATTTTAAATTTGCCTTCATACATCATTTTAATATTATTGACAAATTTTGGAGGCAATCCTCAAAAATAGTGCCAAATATAGAAAAATCAAACATAAAGTCATTATATCTCATTTCAGCAACATCCCATCCTACAGCTTCTTTATGAGCTTTTAGAATATCTATAAGTTGATCTTTCTGGGTAGGTATCATTGGTAGTGTGTTTGTAGGTATATCAGAAAGTAGTTTCAATTCTAGATCAGTTGGTGGTTCTAACAAGAGGGCTATTGGTGACTCAAATTTTTCAATCCAATATAGGATGATTTTAGGATAGGGTGTATCTACTTAATCATGAACTTTTGTATTATATCCATTGCCATCAAAATTATCCATCTCATAATGAGCCAAATAGGGATTTCATGAATTTTAGAAAAAAATTATGGGTGAAGCTTCCTCTAGTATGTTATTCACTTATGGTTCTTAGAAGTCTCTATTAATTCCAACATCTCATCAATTTGTCCATTCCTGTTAAAAAAAATGGTGATTCTAGAGCTCTTAGGGATGGGTTCATATGTAAGTAAGGTGATGAAATTTGTTCATCCCACCATTTTGATTTTTTTCTATATTTTGCTACCTCCATTATATGGTCTAATAGGATCCTTTAGTTTTGCTAGGTTGTTCTGTGACCATAGGTAAATGAGATGATGATGTAAATGATTTTCTATATATTTTTGCCTTAATTATACGATCTAAGAGGGTCTTTTTGGTTGTGCAAGGTTGTTCCATGACTGCTTGTTTCTCAAGAGTTATATGTGATTGTTCAGAAAAAATTTTTGGAACATTAAAATTTCTAGCTAGGTATGATCCTTCAGATTCTCTCTTGAGCTAACTGGACAACTTTTTTTCTCCCACTATTTGAATGTAAGCCTTTGCTTCTCTAGTTTTTTAAAGATTTATATAAGATCGTTTTGTGACTTTATCATGACTTCTAAGCATTTTTCTAGAGAATTAAGCATTTGTTCCTCTAAATTATTCAATGGTTGATTGATAAATTCTAACTCATCTACTGGTTGCTAAATCCTCTCCTCACAAGTTGATTCATTATTATTTGGAGAAGGTTAATAATATGGGTAGGGCATATCATAAGGTGCATCCATGAATGTGGATCTTTGTGGCATCAGAGTATTCACTGATTGTAATTGCCACGAAAAATTTGGTTGAGCTCCCCAGCTTGAATTGCAAGTATTAAAGTATTGGTTATTTCTTGGTCTGTAGACTATTTGGATTTGATCTTGATAAACTTGCTTATACATATACTTAGAAAATTGATGTGGATATTCACTTGCATAGTAGGTGGGGCTCGAATAAATTGCACAAACTTATTATGTAGGAAGAAAAGATGGATTTGAATAGTGTCTAATGGCTATTAGACTATTTAATCTATGCGATAGCTTATCCACTCTACTCTTGAGATCCATCTTGGATTGTTTTGATTATTTAAATATGTGCAATCAAGGATTCTAGATCAGGGCAATTTTTTTTAATTATTATTTATTTTATTTTATTTTATTAAAAAATAAGAAAAGAGATGAGAAGAAAGAATTCTAAAGATGAGAACCCAGAGGATTATAGGTCTAGAGATGATAGAAGAGAATATTTTAATTGGGATTTAAATTGTAAAAGCAAACAAGTTAGGCAAGCATGGACCCTCTATCCTAGGGTTTACCTAGATCTAGACAGCTCCTAACTACCAAGGTCACCATCAAGCCCTTCAGGTAAGAAATCAGCCACTCATCTGGCCAGGTAAATATAAGATCAATGGGAGTCTCCTCGTTGCTTTTCTTAGATACCAATTATCTTGATCAGGTAAGCTAACGAAATCAATTAAGTAACCATCTTCCTTCAGGACATAATTTTTGAACCACTTGTCTAGATACTAGTCAAACTGACTAATCCTAACTCGATTCAACTCTTAGGATTTCTTGTCCTAATGAACTTGAATATCCTTAAGGGTTAACATCTAATTGATTTTAAATTAAGATCTAGGCCTATGCAATATGAAGGATGATGGTTTGTGGGCTAAGGATGATCAAATTTTTATCTTATCTTATTTAACAGATAGTGCTCTTAAAGTATATTATGGATGTGCAATGCGAACAAAATAAGATATCCAATCATATTGATTTCTTTTAAGATTTAATTAGTTTCTCTATATTAATTAAGTGTTATGATGTGTGTTTATTTTCTTATTATATTAGGTTATTTAAAGCTAGAAAAATAAAAAGATAAGTTTTAATTAAGTTAATTAAATTAATTATATTAGGTTTTATCTAAACTAGTTTAGAGAATCAAGCTAATTGGAAAGTAAATTATACTAGTCTTAAGAGGTAACTAAATAGCCTAAGAAATTAAATCAACTTTTAAGATAATAATTTATTCTAAATTATAACAAGTAGTAAATTGATTATACAAAATAAAATAATTATTTAACTATGCAATTAAAGTATTCTAGCTAAACAACAATAAATAAATCATATATGAAAAGCAATATAAAGCAAAAAAATAGTATGAAAAGAAAAGATAAAAAAATAGTAAATAATAAATTAAAAATATAAAGCAGTAAAATTAATAAGTAAAGCATAAAAGATAATAAAATAGTAAAATAAAATAGTAAAATAAATAAGGCAATAAAATAAAGTGTGCAATAAAATAAAGATAAAAAAATAAATAAGGCAATAAAGCATATAAAGTAGTAAATAAGAAATTAATTTTTTTTTAAATTTTTTTAATTTTTAATTTATTTTTATTTTTTTTATTGAAGCAATCGTACTACAATCCCCGACAATGACGGTGAGATCTAAAATCTTGATAGCTTCATTCTAAAATATTCTTAGACATAGGATCATCATGTTGGGAATCGATTATACTAGTAATGACTGGTACATCCTATGTATGCTTGATGAAGAGGATGATTGATCCATGGTCATTTATGTGGAGATACTAATATAAGAATTTGGGTGCTCATTGGAAAATGAGTTCACTGAACTGATCCATAGAGAGAACATCTAATGGTACCTTACAAGCATGTCATTAGATTATTCTCTAGTGGAAGTGGTATAAGTGATCCTTAGACCTGAGATCACCATGGTATCTTATGTATATGGATATATGCTTTGGTTCATTCTCTAACATGATTCTTTGAGATATGTGTGGGGCATTCTGAGCATGGCGAAGTATGTATGGGGTTCTAAGTAGTTAACAAGGAATTGATTACTCCTTATAAGGAGAGAGAACATCTTATATGATCTCATAGCTAGGATGATGACTCAGAAAGTTTTTGGCCAAAGTAGCATGAAAATTAGAAAGAGTTTCTAATATTTCATCAACTAAGTCATCATCATCAAATTAAGGTACATATAAATAGGTATTTTGATTTGACATGATTTCATATCTATGGCCTATTGGAGATGTTATATGATCGAAGGATTGAATTACATAGTAACTCACCATAGAAGAGTATTTTAGTAATTTTATCAAAATTTTACATCTTCTAGATAGTCATGATATATTGCTAAATATTAATATTGACTTGTAGGTTCTCATGAATTAAAGAGTTTAATTTAATAATTAATTAGAAGGGATTCTAAATAATTGATGTACTTGGGCTCAATGTGTTTTGGACCTAGTTAATTAATTAGAAGGATTCTAATTAGATTAGATGCACATTAATCTGGACCTATTGCTAGCTAGATGTAGAATCTAATAGATCATGCACAAAAGAAAATTGGTTAACGACTTTTGATTAGATCTTGTTGAACCTAATTCAATAAGAATCTGGTTAAAATTCTAATGGATTTAGGTCAAGCATGCTAACATATGTTTAAACCCCAATCCCCAATCTATTAGGACTCCTAATACCATATGATTTTAACTAGTCAAAGGTTGACATCAAGGAGTCCATACCCTAACAAACTCCTCCCTTATCTCACGCCCTACACACCAAGGAGTCCATGCCCCTTAATACCTCCATGCCTCCTTGAGAATGTTTTCACGTGAAAGGGTGTTACATTGCACCCGTTTTGAACTCCTAACGTAAGAAGGGGTTCATGCCAAAAGATTTGTGCGAAGAGTTGTGCACCTCTCAAAGACCTCATGCCCTAAGTCTCTTGTATCTCCTGCCCCTCTTAGAATATGTCTCTCACGTGAAGGTCTTCACGCAAAAAGGAAAGATCAACGCCCAAGAGGTCCACTCCCCATCACGTCCAAGAAGAGTTCTTGCAAATGAAGATAGCCAAGCAGAGTTCGAAAAAAAAATGAGGAGCCTAGAAAGAGTTTTTGGCATAGGAAGAAAAGAAATCAAAAAAGATTCTTGGAAGGGTTAGAAGAAAAGTTCTTAATAAAGAGAGGAAAATGTTAAGAAGAGTTCTTGTTGGAAAGAACAAGATTGGAGATTGCTGATTTTTTTGAGAAGAAAATCAACAAACATATTTGAAAAGAATCCTTGATATGTTTCTGTGTAAATCACCATTAGAGGGCATCTACTTAGATGTCTTATGGAATCCAATCAAGCATCGAGCAATTCAAGGTTATCTTGGAAGATATTCCTATTCCTTTTTATGTATTCTTCCTTCTTGCATCATTATTTTCTTTAATTACAATCATTTAGATGATTTTGAGTTTTAAGGTTTGGATCGAATATAATCAATTATTAATTTATCAAAATTTCTTAAGATCCATGTTTTGAATCCCAATAATTTACACATCCATCCGACTGATCAAAACATAGAACCTTTATACACTAAGCCCTGTAAAAAGGAACTCCACTAATAAAAATTATAAAAATGAAAAGCTTTGTCTCATCATACGTGACATTTTGTCCCATCATACATTACCATTACCATAATTTCTTTTGAATGCTGCACCATATCTAGAAAAGAAATATGATTAACATTCTTTTGAATAAAATATAGTATTTTTTAGTATATTAATATGATGAAATATTATTTGGTTTCATCACTGGAACAAATACAATGGAGTGAGATCATAGATGTGGAAGTAAAATAAATCACGAGTGCATAAAGTAATAATATATTATTATTATTATTATTATTTTGGCCCCATCCCCCACCCCTCATGACTCCTTCTCCATGCCCACCCCCCTCCGGTGCCACCTGCAATTCCTCTGCTGGCCACTGCTCCTCCACATCCCTCTCGAGCCCATGCCCGCTCATGGTCCTCTCCCCCTCCCACACACTCGACACCCATAACTTCTCCATGCCTACCCCTAGTGATCTTATTTTTTTAAAAAATAATATTTTATTATTATTATTTTTCATTTCTTTCTTCTTCTCCATCTCTCTTCCACCTTCCTCTGCCAATAGCATTACCCTCCCTCCCAATCCAGTGCCACTCATGGCTCCTCCGCCTGGTCACCACTTCTCCACACTCACCCCGCTTTGGTGCCACATGCGACTTCTCTACTCGCCACCACTCCTTCGCTCCCTCCCCCGGCCCCATGTGCTTATGGATCCTCCACTCGTAGTTTGTTCACGACCCTTCGGTCACATGCAGCTCCTCCATGCCCCCCTTCCCCCACTACCTATAGCTCCATCCCCTGGCCCCCCACCCTCTCACACGTGCACTTGCACCCCCCACCCTCATGGCTTCTATTGGTCCTCCGCCCTTCATTCGTGAAAAAAAAATCATAGGTCAGCTCATGTGTTGGACTCACAATTTTAGTGAAATCGTGCGTTGGGCCGCGATTTCAGTCCGCCATGTGGCCAAGTCAGCTAGCCTTGAAATCATGGATTCAACTCATGATTTAGCTGAGGTGGCATGAAAATCGTGGGTTTAATCTATGATTTTTATATGGACGGTAAATTGAGAATTAAGTATAAAATAAAAATATTTTTAAAATAAAATAATTAAAAAAATAATATTTATTTAAAAAATTCTTATCAAAGTGATCATTATAGTAGTATTATTTAAAACTATGACTTTGATGTCGAAGTTTGAATGTCGTATTTAGCATCTCCTATTTGTTGCATGATAGTTATTATGTTATTATATATTAGGTCAACTTTTTGATGGAGATTTTTGCTAAGCAAAAACACTTGTATGGTTGTTATAGTGCATGAATGATCGTACATGAATAATTAGCACCACAACAGCTTTATTTGAATGTGCCCGTCTTCCATCAATTCGATATTATTTTTAAATTTTTTATTTCCTTTTGGGATTTATAATTTTGTGATAATCAAAAAAATAGATAAATATTATGGGGGGCGGGGGTAGAATATGGCCTTCATTTCATCATCAAATGATAACAAACTTGTGCACATAGGGATGGTTGTTTATCCCTTCATATAATGCATGGTACACTTATTTTCTTCAAATATAATTATATTTCAAACATCCTCATCAATAGTAATATCTGAGGGTACAGCGAACCATTCAAACTGCACAATCAGCCCGAATCATTAATTTTGGATTTTTTTTGGTTTGATTTAAAAATTTTAAAAATCAAAAAATCAATTCAATTTTGATTTTGATTTTAATTTTAAAAAATTTTATTTAAACAGAACTAATCCATATATATATATATATATGAATTGCTAGTGGATTACTAATATTTTGTCTCCGCCCAATAATTTACTACTTCTATATTTAGCCCATCTCATAAGCTGCCATTTAGTATGGTAAGAAAAAAATAAAATAGATAGCAGCTCATTTAACATATTTTACAGGCTGCCTATTTGATATAAGCCAAATAATCTATAATTTGATAAATCAAACCGAACAGAACCAATTTTTCTACGTGGTTGATTCAGTATCGATTTTGATTTTAGAAAGCCAATTCAAATTGATTTGATTTGAAAATAGACCATAAATTAATCTAAACCAAGCCATGCACACCTTTAATAATATCCCCTAATGGATAATCATCTTCCAATGAAATACAAATATAGTTATAGGCACTCTTGATGATAACCGAAGAAGTTATATATAGTAATCAAAGGACAGCTTTTTGGATCGAAGGAGAGGGATGAAAACAAAGACGGGATCTCTTCTAAAAGAGAAGTATAATGATCCAAGTGCCCATCCTACTTCACCATTTCTTTAGATGCCTAGTCAAAAATATCTTCTAAAAATAGAACAGATATTTCAACATAAATATAAATTAAAAAAAAAAAAGGAACATAGTTACTCAAATATTATTTCTATGAAAGAATATATTATTTAATTAAACATAATATTTGAAAGATATACTTAACAATGATCAAAATTAATTATTGAGCAATACAAAGTTCAACCAAACCATCCACCAAATATAATCACCAACTAAGTATTGCATCACTATTCAATTAATAGTTATACAAACCTTGAATGGAATATAGGAGGCCATCTTAATAATCAACCTTGGATGCCATATGGGAGACCATGGTCGTATTAAGTGTCATGGTATTGAATATTGTTGTACTAGGTGCTTCCACATTAAGTGCCACCTTGGTTAGCAAGAAAGTCTGATGACAAAGCGGCAATGGTCCAACTTATTGATGCATGTAAGTTACCTGAAAAAATTGGTCATTCTAAATATACAATAGTAAATTTCCTTTCTAATTATTTGGCAATTCAAGATTTTGTGCAAAAAAAGATTGTGCAGGATTATTACCATACGGTAGCTTATCTATTTCAACATCTAACCAAGTCTTTCTTTTGGTTGACATGCTCCAACTAATGAGGATCTAGAGCAACTCGCACTTTTGGATCTTCTAGCCAATCATCTATTGGCTGCACCCAAAAGTAATGACAAACATAATAGGACCATATATTTTATTTTTATTTCAATGATATAGATGAGTATTGTAATGCCCAAAAATTGGATTATTTAATTGTTTAGCTTTTAAGCTATTGCTTCTTTTGTGTGTGTATCTCATCGAATATGATCCACTTCTATTCTACTCACAACCAAATGAGGTAGTAGTCTGACTAAAAATCTAAAAGCTACTTTTTGTAAAGCCTCCAAATTTTCTCCATAACCATACCACCATTTTATTGCATTACAAAGTCTATGGTCACATTAATGGTGGCCATGATGATACATGATGTTATTTAATATTAAAAATAAGTTAAATTATCAACACTTTCATTCTTAACACCACATGGAGATTAGCTATTAGGCTTCTCATTATGCCATCATTGTTTTTTAGAATTAAGGTCGAAAATGAGTCAGATATTATTTGATCGAATTCGCTTCGGTACCCTATTCATATAAGATTTGGATAAGAATATTTGAATCTAATTGGATTTGGATTTAGATTTGAATACCCATTCATGATTTTACGGTATCTGAAACTAGATATCTACTAAAAATATTATTTAAAATGACATTCTTGTCAAGGATCAAATTTGTATACTTTGAGCAAGTCACCTAGCCATTAAGACAAATTATTCTTACTCTATATTGATATTTATTATGCTTCTTCAAAACTTATCTACTTCATAAAAATGGCATTTTCATATGATATTTATTAATTATTTTCATAAAAAATCGATCCTTTTAACTATGATAAAATAAAATATCTTAGATTTTCCGTTATGGTATTTTTAAAACTTTGTTGTATATGTATTAAAAATGTCAATGCATATAACATATTATTATGTCTATACAAAATTATTTTAGAAATTCTCTAATAAAATAGATAATTCTTGATTATTTATTTTTTATTTAAAAATAATTTTTAATATAAATCTAGTTGAACCAATGATCTAAACCCTTGGCTAGGTCAATCTCCATTTGAGTTTAATAACTATAATTTAGATCCTTACCTAATTAGCTATGCATCATGTGCAACCTTAATATTAGATGCTATATTGACCCTTTATGACTACTCCTTTTAACTATGATAAAATAAAATATCTTAGATTTTCCCTTATGGTATTTTTAAAACTTTGTTGTATATGTATTAAAAATTTCAATACATATAACATATTGTTACATCTATACATAATTATTTTAAAAATTCTCTAATAAAATAGATAATTCTTGATTATTTTTTTATTATTTTTTATGTAAAAAATAATTTTTAATATATTTTTAATATAAATCCAGTTGAATCAATGATCTAAACCCTTGGTTAGGTCAATCTCTATTTGAGTTTAATAACTATAATTTAGATCCTTACCTAATTAGCTATGCATGATGTGCAACCTTAATATTAGATGCTATATCGACCCTTTATGACTACATCTTTTATATTGACTTTCATTATTGAGATTCACTCAAAATTCAATTTCTATTTGAATAATATTTGAATTATATCAGTATTTGAATAGAAAAACATGAAGATAATGAATATCTAACTTACATCTATATCCGTTTAGAATAAATACGAATACTACTTTTGATATTCATTTAATATCTATATCCATATCTACATCTACTGAAAATTTTGGAGACAGGTATGGATATACTAATATTTAATCAGTGTTTTCAGCCTTATTCATTATCCATAAACTAGTACACATACAAAATTATTGTTGATATATAAATACTAAAAAAAAGACATATGAATATATTAAAATTAATATTATTTTTATAGTTGTTATGGAAGCTTCCTTTGAGGTCAGATTATATAGTTTTGTCATAAAAAGCACACATTTCTTTTATGTGTTTACAACACCAAAATTTTTTGCTACTTATGACCTATAGAAGAGTTAATTTATGTGTTGCAACATGAAGATCATTATACAATTGATTTTGTTGGTATTATAATTTTTTATATCCCCCTTTTTTTTTTTCTTTTGTTTGTTCGATGACATTATAATTATCTATTTGAATTTAGTAAGCTTTATATATATGGTCAATTGTAGGCATATCTCACTATCAACTAGGATTCGCCAATAGCTAGTGCTTTTGCCTTCAAGAAGTTTTGCTAAGAATAGTTTACCCGACCTTTTTCATACCAGAGTCCCTTGATAATGGTTCACTTTCAACTTGGTAGAGCAGAATGGCGTCTAAAGATCACCTATATGATTACGATGCTCTTCAAGATGATAAAGGAAGTGACAAAGTAAGTAGTTGAAAAATGAGTTGAGATAAGATAGAGAAGATATTTACCATTAGAGCATCAATTAAATCAAGCTAACATCCAAGCATAATTAGAATTAAAGGAAGAGATAGATTCAGCTTGGTAAACTACTTCTAAGATGAACCTCATCTTCTTCTCATGATCTTGCAATAAAAAATCATAAACATGTGCAACATATGTAGTCCAAAATAATTGTACTTTTATACTTTATTTTTAGCATTCTTTTAGCTACCTTATATAAAGATTCATGATAAGTAATTACTTGAAAAAGATTTGTTTGATCAATTTGTTTAATAATTTCTTATAAGACTAAACTTGACTACCTATGCAAATGCTTTTAAACAATAAAATAAACACATGTAAATAATAAACTAAAAAAAGTTTATTGATTTTTCCATCCATCCGCTACTAAGGTGTAGTCATATATCTCGTAAATCTTTCAATACTTCTAAATAATTTCTTTCACTCTCCAATGATTTTTTTTTGTAATAATTTACAAGGCAAGATATGTGATGCGAGAGATCCCACATCATCTATATAATTGGATGTTACATGAAGCATTTTTCACATGAGGTAGAATTTTGCCTCACTAAATGGCAAGGTGTTTTTATATACAGAACATTTGAATATTAGGGCATCCACATAATTGATTTTGCTAAGCGCATGGTCAATAAAATATGGATCTCTTCTACTTCCCACGCATAGGCTAGAGATGTTGCTATCTATGGATATTCTATGACTAAAACTTCTCACTTTTCCTCCTTTACTATGACTAGACCTTCTTAAATAAATAAAACATCTTCCATGACTAATATCTTTCTCCTCTTTTATCCTAAAATTCTTGTTTGGGATATCATAATTAAAATCATTGTCATCATCAACATTTGCTACTACTATTGGATCCCACTTCATAGCTTCCTTTATTTGATATCATAGAGTTAATAAAACAAAAAAAATCTCCTTCAAAGCTTTTCTAATATATGAAAGGAATATAATAGATAAGAAGCGACTTCTCTTTTTCCTAACATATGGTTCCTCATTTGGATAATACTAGCTATTAGTATTTTGCTGTAGTAATTATATTGAGTTATATTGTTGCCATTAATTTATTAGCACACTAACAATGTTGCCAAGTGGAAGCCTTATATTGGTGCTAGCCCCAACAAAAAATTATAAAATTTTATGCTAGGAGATTACCACAAATAATGAACATTTGTTATGTATAATAACTATTACAAAAACCAGTAATAGGAAATAATATGGCTGTTATTTCATACTAAAAAAATGCCATTTTTGTTACAACAAGCCACTATAACAAGAAATAATAGGAGATAATGGAAAATGATAGTTGTTATATTTTCCACATTATGTAATGGAAGGGTCGTAACTATTATAATCACTACTATAATGGTTAAATTGACAAGCAAGATATATAAATAGGAGTCATATTTATATATTTATTTATCTCATGGCAAGGTTTTGAATGATATTTCATGTTATTATAACAAATCCTACTAAACTATTATTTATCATTATAATGATTATATGATTGTTATTCATTTCTAAAAAGGAGCAAAAATAGATCATGAATAGAAATATAATAGTATTATTTTTTTATGCAACTTTTAATAAATAAAGATTATTTTTAATTATTAATTAGTTTTAATGGGAAACTTGATGCTAATAATTTAATTTTTGGAAAAAAGTAAAGCCAGAAGGAATAAGGTCTTTGATTTGATTATCAAATCAGGTTTTTGGAATGTTATCGAGTCCATAATTTTTTTTTTTTTTTGGTAATAAGCTAACAAACTGGATCTACCATATTTCTTCATCAATTATTGATTCAACTATCTAAAGCTAAGGGATACAATAGTATCAAGTTGAGAACCAAGAATTTCTACAAACTCTTTATTTTATAGTAGATGAAGCATGACATTAAAATCATTTGGCACTAGAAGATTAGAGATCATCCTTGTGTTGCTTTGATTTCAATAGAAAGTTGTACGGAGAAAATTACTTTGTCATTACATTTTTTTGCTCTACATCAAGGCTTTTACATCCCTACCATTTTTTTCTGATGCAAAAGGAGAGATGGGGATATTGAACATATTTGGCGAACAACTCTAATTTTATTGTTTATTTATCCATGATAAAGAAACTTCTTATTTAGTATCAATATGATGACCTTGAAAAATTTGGAATTTAGATAAAAATCTAGCAAATTTGAAAAAAATAAAAATGACTAATAAAATTCAGATTAATGTATGTATTTAAGCAACAATAATAGGAAGCATGTAACAATATTGTTTTTACAATAATAAGCAATAATAATTCCAAACTCCAAGTTCAGAATAAAATAGTAGCTCCAAGCCTCTCAATGTTTGTAGCTTGTTAATTATAAATCCAATTAATTAAAAGAAAAAAAATGCCCTTTCACCAAAAATAAAGAGGAAAATACCCCTTAGAGCAAGTTTATGGTTACATATTGTGTTCATACTTAACAATTAAAGGAGAAAAAGGATTTGAGTGATATTGAGCAAAGAGAGGAAGATAACTTAGTTTCTAGTTTTTCCAAGCAAATAAAAAAAAAATCCAATGAGATAGATAGCTTTTGTAGTTCTATCTTTGATAATGGGCTATGAAATTATCAATGAAGCATTATAATTTTGTTATTAGGGTCTTTCAATACTTCATATATATATATACATATAATTTTGTTATTAGGATCTTTTGATACTTCATATATATATATATATATATATATATATATATATATATATATATATATATATATATATATATAGAGAGAGAGAGAGAGAGAGAGAGAGAGAGAGAGAGAGAGAGAGAAGAAAAGAAATGAAGCTCTATGATAATGACTTAGAGCCTAAAATGCTCATATATCATGGATTTATAATCCAAAATACTTAAGCTATTAGGTAGAAAATGGCTTAACCTAATTAATCCATGTGGTAGCCTGATATAAGCCATGTAGAACTATGATAACCTCTCCTACACAATCTCATGATGCCATTATC
This sequence comes from Cocos nucifera, assembly GCA_006176705.1. NCBI lineage: Eukaryota > Viridiplantae > Streptophyta > Magnoliopsida > Arecales > Arecaceae > Cocos > Cocos nucifera. Next base: position 2,230,718 of record QRFJ01000069.1, on the reverse strand, counting down.
ATGGATTTGCTCCTACTTAAGAGGAGAGGTCCACTAATGATAGGATCCTAGGTATCTTAAGTGATACGTCCACATGAGTGATAACACTAGCTATGATGCATACTAGATCTGGTTTCGATACCATAGATACAACATGTCAGGGACTTTATAATCTGAAAAGCTTAAGCTATAAGATGGAAAGCAGTTGAGATGTTTAAATGCATATGACACCCTCTTATTAACCATCCCGAATTATAACATCTAACTCTAAAAGATAAGAGATAGGATTGAAAATGTACTAAGGTGGGTCTAACTTCAGATCAGGCTATGGGCTAGATTTGAAAAGTTCATATGAAGTTTGAGCTTAAATATAGAACCTATTTATTTTTTAGGCTAAGCTCGTGTATGTTGTTGCCTTAGCCTGAAATGGAGCCCAAATTTAGGTTCGAACTCATTTATTTTTGTGTGCTGCTATTTGAAGAAAATGATGAAAAAGTAAAGAATAAATTAAAATGCGTTTAGTGAGACTGATGTGTGATATATCATTTATATTATAAGAGAAAGCCTAATTTTTGACTAGCTTATTTACTCGTGAAACAAGAAAAATACTTTCTAGACCACGAGTGGTGTAGCTCCGCGGACACCGCCCGTGGTGATTAGCTCTCGCATGGGTTGGAGCATGATGTTCAAAAAAATTTTTTTTTTACTCTAGTTCCATACGAGAGCTAATCACCATGGACGGTATCTATAGAGCTAAATCATCCATGGTGTAGAAAGAATTTTCCATGGAGCAATAATAAGAAATATTGGATTTCAATCAGGTTTGGCATCGACATACTTTTGGGCCAAACAGGCAATCAAGTTGGCCCAGTAAAGTTTGGGTGATGAGGCTCAAGCCTGAGTTATGCCTAGACTATCCAAAAAAAATTTGGATCTAAGCTCAACAAGAGACATAGAAGATAGAAATTAAAAGATATCCTTTATTTTATTTATTAAGAGACCATAAGTCATGATGAGATAGTTCAGTGGAGCTGCTATGCTTTTGCTCCCTTTAGTCTTTTAATTTTTTTTTTTTTGGAAGCCTATGATAGTGATCATCTCAAATTGAAATGATGATATGTGCCTTTGAGTTTCAAAGTCCGTGGCACCATCTTGTGCCATACCAATCATTGTTAGCAATTTGTTTGCGAAATTCAAGAATTTTACAACACATCCGTGACTGAATCGCAAATGGATGAGTATATGGCAGAACCATTCCACGGATCCTTGAACTATAAATATTTCTTGAATTTTTCAAAAAATTACCAAATATTAGTACGATACTTTTAAAAAGTTTCAATTCACTAATGATGCTAGTACACAATATGGATAAGAAAGTTAATAACAAATTTAAGATTAACGTAAAGTGTTTTGTTCTTGTTTGAAGTGAAGAATGATCTCCTAAGTCAAAAAGAGATTATCTATTAAAACTGGGCGCTTGTGATTGTGTGCTCATTCATGTGTGTGTAACTAGAAAATAGCCACCATAATCATGTACTCTATATTCTATCATGTTTGCATGGTGGGTTGTTATGCTAAGTTGTTTTCGGTTGAATTTAGGATTTTTATTTTTCTTGTGGGATTTAAGGTACTATATAGTGATCTTTTTTGGACCACTTCCATATCATATTATATTATTATAGATGATATGGCAATAATGAGTGGTTGAATTAAGATTTAGAATGCTTTAATTGTAGATTGTTGCGATTCTTTCAATTCATGTGTTTGTATTGGAGTTATATTCATATTAGGGACTCAAAAAAATGCTTCTGAGTTCCTTTTGTTTCTCAAATTATTTTATAACATAATTGATATGATTTTGATGCTCCACTACTGGGGGTACATCTCAACTATTTCAAGCTTCAATCATTCATCTCAAACTTTACGTGCATCATAGGTGCTAGGCAATAGTTACTACTATACTAATGCCTTGATGATTTGCAAATTGAAACTTTCCATATTAACTTGGAACATGATTTTTTTGAGTATGATGGGAGAAATAGTGTTAATATTGATAATTATATTGCGAGAAGTGAAATTGTTGCAGTATGAAATGTTTTCAAGACCAAGAACCTACCTTAATATAGGATGAGTACGTACATCCAAGATATCATGAAAAATGGCATCGATGGTGAAGCTTAGCTTAGCAAAAGAAGAAATGATTCGATCACATCAATTATAGGAAGCTATATCAAAGGAATATGACCATCACAAGATAAAAACATGGATGATTTATTTTTAAAATTTTGTGCAAGTCACATGTAAAATCAAGTCCAATATAAAATGAAAAATTAATACTTCTTAATCCGCTCTCAATGGATTAGGTTCGTTCATTCAAAATTGCAACCAAGTACATCTAAAAGATAGCCAATTAGCATACAGCTCGAGCAATGCTATGAATCCCAATTCTGGTGCTAAGAAAAGGTCCTTTAAGTTTGGAATGCCATATGGGGACAAAGTATTAGTGGAATTAATGAGATCATGCAATATAAAGAGGGTCACTGATACGTGCTTAATTCACATGAAAATACAAAGTAGAAAAGAGATGGCCGAAGGGTAACCAATCTAAATTTTATTAACTAGTTAATATTGATGTGAATATTTATACTTTACTGCAACAGCCATCTTTAGTAACCATGCATAACCATCCATGCACGGTAAACCATCCAAAATAACTACCTTACATGCTTTCAAAAGTTGGGTGAGCTATTTTGGAAGCAGCAGGTGCAATTGGACCGCACAAATCTCGTGGTGGACCGTGCGTATGCCTCGGTATTTGCCTTGGTTCAACTTGCACCTGGTGTATGCAATAATTTCTTGTCGTTGAGAACATCAAGAGCACATTTTGTTTCCGACAAAAATAATCTATTACAAGTTGTCGGTGCTACTTCAATCTATAACATAATGCAGGGAGGACCAAAATTATTCATAAAAAAGTGAGAGACGAGTTGGCCAATCAGATGGGTGATGTAAAATCCATCATTCCCAATGATCACAATATCATCAACAAAGATTAACAAGAAAATGATTACGTGATTATGCCATCAAACAAAATTGGATGAATAAACATGAATACCCAAAAAAAACCAAGCTCATGAGTAAAATTTATTAAAGGATTGTGCCAGGCTCATGGAGCTTGCCAGACGCAATAGAGGAATTTGGGAAGCTTGCAGATAGGACTGGATATAGGAGGTCAGTGAATGCTGGTGGCTGTTACACGTACATCTTTTCATGAAGAATGTGATCAATAAAAGCACTGCTAACATCTGGTTAAAAAATATCCGGGCAAATTGAATTGCCAAAACAAGGAACACTCCAATGGTAGAAAGTTTAACAATTGAGGTGAAATTTTCAGAGCACTCCATACCGATTCGTTGATGATAGCCTTTTATTTCAAGTCCCATTCCAGGGTACCATCAGATATGTACATCCTGCTAGGTTCATATCCGGTAGATGGGATAAGCGACCAAGTACCATTTGGTTGCGAAGCATTAAATTCTTTACAGCCATAGCGGAGCACCACTTTGGATGCTTATGAGAAATAGACAAGCAGGTGGGTTCAACCAAATTAGTCGGAGCTAGCAAAGCAGACGGTAATGGATACGCATCCTCGAACTCATTATATAATTTTATCCCATGGATCATGGTCATTAGGATTAGGTTTCCAAATATTTCTTTTGTAAATTTTGGCAGAATACTTTTCATCCGTTCTTAGATTAGAAATCAGATTATCGACGTGTTATGGTTGAGGTTTTCCGAGCCTGCCGACCAAAAAAAAAAAATATCATAACTTGTCGCCATTCCTCCTTTTTCAACAATGCATGAATTGTGTACAAAAACCGGAACTTTGATTGCATGGCGATCGTCATCGCTTATTGGCGCATATGGAAATAATGGCTTGCCTGATTCTCCAAGTCATTCAAAGCCCATTCCTCCAATTCTGTATGGAGACCGGATGATTGTGGCTACTATTAAACATTCAAAGTCCGGTGCTCCTGCCATCTCTGACCTTCTGTCCACCGTGTGAACTCTCTTCCAATTAACTTGTACCTCTACGATATTATATCGCTACCTCTTACTCCACATGCAAATAAACTACTACCATAAAACGTGTCTCACAAGGAGGCCTGCCCACCAAGGTGCCAGGTACGGTTAAAGATGACAATGTTAACTTGCAAAAGGGTTAATGTAATCTTTTGATTATCCCAAAGATCCATCATCATCTTCTGGCAAGAACTGCCAGGTAGAGAACATTAAAAGTGGACCACTTTAGGGCCTGTCCGTACGCAAAAATCTCACATGCCTCCTGTGGTCCTCCAATTTAAGACGGTCGAAAGAGTGTTTCATCTGAGACCATTTTAGCCAATCAGAGCTCCTCCGATAATGTAATTAAAAATATTCATAAACAAATATTCAACTTGGAGGCCCCCACTATGTAGTGATGTTTTAGAGAATTGGTGTAAATATCTAAAGAGAGAGAACAGAACAAAACAAGATGAAGAAAACAAGGCTCAAAAATCACATAAGAAATGACTGAATATATTCAGATTCAATTTTTCTTTTGGTCCTGGGTTTACGGTTGCATGAATACTGGTGCTCGAAGTCAAAATGAGGATTATTGATGGTGATTTCCAAAGGTAGCCATCTTGATGCAGTCCAATTTTGCATGAACTATGCTATTCCTCATCCAAAGTCTAAGCGCATGAGTTGAAGACAACTTATTCTAAGCAGAATTACCCTTGACTGCTATATGTTGGATTTGGTATGCGAGTACACATCGAAATATATGCTGATTTATTTGAGACTAACTAGAAATTTAAAAGATGGCAACTTATCTCATACCTCCATCAGTGCTCAGGTTCTTCGTGACACCAACTTCTATAATACCAGCTATTGCTAATTGACGAAACAATTCATTTATCAAATGTAGAAGTTGTTAGAATGCAGGGCAATTACATGCATATATTTTAAAAATAGATTTTGAATGCAGAGAAATAGATCTAAGTTAAACTCCTTTATTAGATCTAATCTATGAACTACCTGCACCCAGATCTACGACATACATAATTTAAAATTAAAAACATATATGAGATCGGATCTTAATACCTTGCCTGGGTCCAAATACACAGCAGTTAATGATCCCTGTATTTAAAGGTTTCTTGAGTCGTGCATGCGCCTGGCCTTTACAGGTATCCGCACAAGGCTCCATTCAGATTATAGGTGTCGCAATCTTCTTGGAGTGCTAACTCCCTTGTAGAGATCTTCTCTTTGATGGCTGATTCGACTCCTTCAGATCTAAAGATACCCTTAAAGGAGAAGAAGGTGGACGAAGAAGTGGTGGATGAAGAAGATTAGAACTCTTTCTCTATTTTTGAAAACCCTACACCTAGGATCAACCCACGCCTTAAAGCTCTCGCCCCACTTCTTTTTCTCTCTGATTTTTCTCGGTGAAAATAGATTTCCCTTGGTTAAAACACACCTCATGCACACCAAAACAAAACCCCTTTTAAAGATTGCGTGCAACAGAGTTTTGGATAAGAACAACTTCTCATCTGGATAAAGATCAACTTTCAAACTTGAAATCAAAACACGTTTGAATTCCAATCTGAAACCAATTGATCCTTATCCAAGAGGGGAGAAAAGAGTGGGCGACAATGCTCTTTTTGTAATGCAAATCTTCATGCCAAAATCAGATTGGCGTAAGGAATGGTGTGGGCTATTGGGTCTTGGCGCATGGTTTGAGTCTAATCTAATTTGGTCTCATATTTCTTCCAATTTGATCCAAACCAAATTTCACTTAGTTAGACCCAAAAAGATGAAGGAACATAATTAAATTAGGTATCAAATAAGATCCTAATCCAATTAAGATTTAATTGAACTCAAGTCCTAATCAAATCAGAAATTGAATTCCCTTGCAATATATTAGTTATCTCATAACTCAATCAGGCCAAATCCAATTTAAGTCAAACTAAATTCAATTCAATTAGACTTGATCCAAACCTTAATGCTCAATCAAATTGAGTCAATTAGCAATCTTACTTCAAATAATAAACTTGAAAGTACTATAGCCAACATACACAGCAAGGACTAAAATGATTAGGGATCAAGTGAACATATAGTCAAACTAAGTCGCCTCATTGTGGATAGTCAATATACCGCAGGTCAAAGGACTAGTCATACCACTGCAGCATCAAGAAAGACTACCAATGAGTGAGTAGACATCCAAGTAATTTCTCGTGATGGTCGGGCTCAGTGCAAGATGTTCTCTAACAACCACCTGCACTTTGATCCTAGTGTCCCTTCACTGCAGACTTGACACTCGTCTGCCCGAAAGAAAGGTGAACCGTGCACCGATCTATCTAGATCGATCACTATTCTCTATGACGATCCTATGATTGAAAGCATATAAAAATTAATCACTAATAATGTATGTCTCAAATTATCAATATCTTGAGAATATATAAAATTATTTTCGTTAATTTCTAGGATAAATCATGGACACATAAAAATGATTGAAAATAAAATTATTCTTTATTAATAATAAAAATTTTTAAGTATAAATATAAGCCTTAGAAATATAAATATGTTAGCTAACAATTGGCTTTCTAGGGCATACATCCAACAGACTTCCACTTGATCTAAAGCCAATTGACCAGAAACCTAAGATCCATCTTCTCAAGGTGAGTTTCGATCTTCTATTGGCTAAGAGGCTTCATCAACAAGTCCGCCATATTCTGCACGAAGTCAACTCTCTACACCTTGACAAATTGCTTCTCGTGGTATTCGTGTATGATATAGAACTACCGCTTTGTATGCTAGGACTTTTGATGAGACTTGAGCTCTTTAGCGAGGCCTATGGTGCAGTTATTATTGTAGTGCAGTGCAATAGCATCTGATGGCATCACATCCAGCTATACAACAAACTTTTTGAACCAGAATGCTTTCTTAGCATCTTCAGAGATGATGATGTACTCAGCTTCTATGATCGAATTTGCAATGATCGATTGTTTAAAACTTTTTTAGCTAACCGATATTTCATTACACAGAAAAATAAATCCCGATGTAGACCTTCTATCATTAACATTAGACATGAAGTCCGAATTGGTGTACCCTTCTACTTTCAGTTCCAAACCTCCTCCAAAGATCAAGAATAAATTCTTAGTCCTTAAGTACTTAAGAATATTTTTCACCGTAATCTAGTATTCTTTATTTGGATTCGACTGATACCTACTTGTGACACTCATGATAAGGGCTATATCAGGTCGAGTACATAGCATGGCATGCAATATAGATATCTTCCTTAATATATCCATTTCGGAAAGTAGTTTTTACATCCATCTATCAGAATTTATAATCATAATAGGCTGCAACTGCAAGTAGAGAGTCTGGATGAATTTCAGCATGGCCACTAACGAAAAGACCTTCTGATAGTCAATATCTTCACGTTGACTATAATCTTTTGCTACCATCCTTGTCTTAGTCTCCATATGACCATCTAACCGAATTTTTCTTTTATAGATCCATTTATACCAAATAGGTACAATACCTTCAAGTAGATCTACTAAGGTCTGAACTTGGTTGGAATGCATGGAGTCAATTTCTGACTCATCGCTTTCTTTCATTTTTGGAGTATACATCTAATGTCGCTTCATCATAGATTTTGGGATTATTCCTAATATCTCTATCTTCCATAAGAAACGCTTTCTCTGGATCCTCTGTAAGTATACCTAAGTACCTTTTTAGAGGACGGAAGATCCTACTTGATTTACGAGGTGGAGGGAGTACTACATCAACTGGCTCATTAATGGGTTCAAGGTTTTGGATTCGATACTCTTCAGAGACCTTCTTTTTGAGTTCAATCTTTCTCCCACTACCTCCATCTTGAATAAACTCTTTTTTCAAGAAGATGGCATGATGGTTCATAATTATATTGTGATCCTTTAGAAGATAAAAATGGCATCCCATGATTTTCTTAGGATATCCTATAAAATGATCCCTAAAAGACCTAGCCTCTAACTTTTCTACCTGCTATCGCTTAATATGGGCCGGACATCTCCAAATCTTGAGGTAACCAAGAGATAGCTTCTTACCATGCCATAACTCATATGGTGTGGTAGGAATGATTTAAAGGGAACCCAATTCAAAAGATGAATAGCAAAAAATAATGCATGTTCCCAAAGAAAAATAGAAAGATCTATGAAGCTCATCAAGGACAGGATCATATCTAATAGGATCCAATTCCTCCTTTCGAATATCTTGCTGAGTTAAGGCATCCCTAGAGGTATCAACTATGAGACTATGCCATTATTCTTAAGATAGACCTGAAATTCTCTACTAAGGTATTTTTCTCCTCGATCTAATCAAAGAATCTTTATAAATTTTTTGGTCTGCTTCTCTACTTCAGTCTGAACTCTTTAAACTTTTCAAAGGACTCAGACTTGTGTTGTATCAGGTACACAAACCTATACCATAAGAAATTATGGGCAAAGATTATGAAGTAGAGATTGCCACCCTTGATCTGTACATCAAATAGACCATACACGTCAGTATGCACCAGGCCTAATATCTCAGTAGCCCTTTCCCCATATCTTATAAAGGATAGCTTAGCCATTTTTTTTTGAAGATACGACTCACAAACTAGATAAGAATCAAAAGTCAATGGCTCGAGAAGGCCATCTTTCTCTAATTTGTTAAGTCTATCCTCTCTGATATGGCCTAGCTGAAGAAAATTTTGTAGAATTTCTAGCTTTACTTTTGATATTTTTTCAAAAAATCATGCAGCAAAAATTTAAAATTAATCTAATTAATTCTATGAGCTATTGATAAGATCAATTAAACCCTACAACAAAGATCGAAATGTAACATATATGCAAAAAAAAATCAAAAAAAGATCAACATGTTGTAAATCATATTTACTATTACAACAAAGATCAAAATGTGATATATATGTATAGAAAAATCAAAAAAAAAAATGCTGTAAATCATATTTACTGTTACTATCTACTTATGTTCAGAATACAATACCTTACGCGGGTAGTCAATCATTACAACTGAACACCATTAGAAAGGTCCTTTCATCACGATGCAACCACACAGATCGTCTAACCTCCACGGATTGTCCACATGAGGTCCTGGTCCTGATCCGCTCCTCTCGAGTGCTAGTTCGACGTTGAAAGCTTCGATGACTGATTTTGATTGAACTACTTTGATCTTCCTCCACCAATTTTTTAGAAGCTCTAGATGACCAGAAGAGGTTGAGGAGAGGTAGAGAAGATTATCCTAAAAATTTTGTAAATTTCTAACTCTCAGAACTCACAAAGTTACTTTCCAAAACCTAGCCCGAAATCCTAGGGCAGCACTCACCCAACCCTGCACCTCTCTCTAACTTTTCTTTCTCTTAGGAATTTTTTTTAAAACTTTCCTCATGTAGAAGGGGTCTTACGGATAGGGGTTTCTCACTTACTCTAGGATGTGAGCATGCCCTAGGGAAAATGCAATTTAAAATGTGCCAATCTGCATTAGAAATGCATGGAGAGATGAGATTTGGTTGGTTGTCGATTCAAATTCAAACGCCTTTTGAATTCAAACCAAAAATAAACCTGATCCTATCCACTGGGGGTATGAGAAAGTTGGACGTGCGCCCTCTTGTGCGTGGAAAGAAATTATGAGAATCTAATTCTCGTAAAAGAATGTGGGTGTAGGTAAAGGATGATGTGGTGTAGGGAAGACTAGTCAAACTAGTCTTAAACGATCCTCATCCAATTAAACCTAATCCAAACCAATTTGGCTAATTCCAATTAGACCAAATTAAACACAACTCATTTAAGCTTAATTAAACTCAATTAAATTTTAATTAAATTAAAAATTAATTAAGCCCAATCCTAGATCAAATCAAGAAATAAACCTCTCCGATGATTATGTCATCACATAACCTAATCGGATAAAATCTAACTGAATCTAATTCAATTAGACTTTATACAAAACTCATCACTCAATCAAATTGAGTTAATTAGTAATAAAATCACTAATTAAATCTCTTATAAATATAAAGTCCAAATTTAGTGGATGTCCGAATAATAGAGTCTAATCTATATGAAACTCTTAATCGAAGAGTCCCAAACCAGTGAGACTCTTGACCCTAGTGTCTCAAATAAGTGAACTCATGATTATAGAGGCCCAGACTAGTAGGACTCAATCATAGAGTCTCAGACAAGCAGGACTCAGAGTTTCAATATAGTAGAATTCTTGATTGTAGAGTCTTAGTCCAGTGGAACTCTTCATCAACCATCAGATCAAGTAGGAATCTCTAATGTGTATGACCCCATAGGTTCGAACCTAAGCCAGTGGGACTCTTCATCAACCATCAGATCAAGTAAAAATCTCTAATATGTATGATCCCATAGGAATCTAAGCCAGTAGCATAGGAACCACTTTCTGTACTAATCAATGTGACCATCTAGCAATGGTACTCGATGTCCGGATAGATCAAATAGTTATAATTGTAATATTTAGAACCTACTCGAATTGATTACCATATAATTCATTCTTTTGACCTCTATGTTTAGAATAACTTAGAGTTAAACTACCAACTTTGAAAAATCCATTCATATTGTGTCTCAATGCAATCAGTCCTATGACTCCTCACAAGGACATCCTAACCAAAGTTTTGCAAAATTGAAATACAATGCAACATAACTACTAAAACCTAGAGTGATCAATCCCATCTTGATTCATACACCGACTCCTTAAGTACTTGACTATGCTCAAACATCTTTCATCACTAAATTAAAAATTCAGATAGTCTGGTACCAAAGCATAGTGAGTTGCTTGAAAGTCACCATGGTGATCTCAAGTTGGAGGGATACTTATTCCCATATCCCTTCGAAATAATTTTTTATAGCAGAAAGCTCCGAAGTTGGCCATGTTCAATGCAGATGTACCCCTACATCTCATCTACATGCCATACTAGTATCTCCATATTTTTTGATTAAAATGACAATCAATCCATATGGCACACAATAATCTACACTCGATAAACATTATCGTCCTTGGTAACAATGTATCATTTGATTGCGAATAGATTTAAGGACTAAATGATAAATTCTTCTTTATCTATTATAAATAGTCCTAAGAATTTCATCACAACACAAGGGTTCATTAGAAGATGCAAAAAATTTATGATGAAAATGCCAAAATAAAATTTATTCAGTAATAATTCATATACAAATACAAAAAATATCTCAACCATCAATAGGCTGATAATTGACTTTGGGACACTATTCTCAATACTAGCCTAAGATGCCATAGATATGTTTAGCTAATCCTATTTCTAAGTCTCTTGGATCCTATGGCATTCATAATTTGCTCGTTAATATTAACACTCACATCCATACGCAAATGATAAAGATCATCTATCAAAAAGGGACGTATAATAATTTTATTTTCAAAATAAATTGTACACAAGTCTTTATTAAAATAAAAATTATAATTATCCTATGTCAGTATAGATACAGAAATCAAATTTCTACTGGCTATAGATACATAACAATAATTTTTCAAAAATAAACTAAATCCTAATGGTAGCTTCATAGAGTAGGTCCCAATGGCTATAGCAACAACTCTTGCCCTATTGCCGATCTAGAAAATGATCTCACCTTCCCTTAGCCTTCTAACTTCTTTCAGACCCTACATAGAAGTGCACAAGTAAGCACTTGAACCAGAATCTAAAACCTAACTAGAAGAAAAGAAAACCATTAGGTTAGTTTCAATTACGAACAACTCAGACGTACCTTCAGAAGGCCCATCCTTCTTCCTCTTTTTTACTATCGCCTAGTATATAGGATAATTTCTTCTCCAATAGCCTTCAACATTACAGTGAAAATATTTTCCTTTATCGTTGGCTTTCTTTGGAGCTTTTTTCTTTGGCCTACTCTCGATCTTCTATTTTTTTGCAGATTTATTTTTCTTCTTATTTTCAGTAGACTTTCTCTTAGAAGAAGCTTGCTCTGCATTAAGGATCGTGCCCCCTGAATCTTTTAAGGTGCCCTTAGCTATCACCAACATGTTCAGCAATTTGGGCAAAGTGCTATTAATCTTATGCATATGGTAGTTTATGATGAACTACCCATACAAATCAGAAAGGGATTACAAGATTAGGTCAACCTGCAATTCCTTGTTCATATTCATTTTGAGCTTTTGAAGCTATTCAATATCCTTGATCATTATCAAATAATGATCGTTGATGGACTGCCCATCACGTATCTTCACTCTGAAAAGTCTCTGGGAGACCTCAAAGCAAGTCATGCAACTCTGCTCACCATACAACTCATGTAGGTGAGTCAAAATCTCCCTGGCAGTCCTCATGTCTTCATGCTGGTGCTGAAGATCATTGGATATAGATGCAAGAATAGAGCACCTAGCCTTATTATCTTCATACATCCACTTTTCAAGTGCAGCTCGTTGATCAAGGGATGGACAAGCTCGTAACACAGGTGCATCTTGGTGGAGGATATGAGCCAATTTCTCGAAACTGAGAACAATTCTCAAATTTTAGAGCTAGTCCGTGTAATTAGTGCCAGTCAACTTATTGGTGTCAAGGATTCGAGCAAAGGATTGAAGCTTGACATGGTTAACTGCAGAGAGAAATAATTTTTAATTAGATATTTGTACTTGTAAATGTTTGTTGTTGGAACTTTAATAAACAAACAAGGGCTCCCACTATTTCTATGAGTCTTCCATACTCCTCAGGTGAAGAAACAAAAATCTATATATGATCGATTTTTAGTGGATATTGCGCTCTCACTGATCTATGGACACCTTACCTAACAGTTATTGATGAACATAAACCAATGAGTGGACAATATTTTATTCATTGCTTTACTAAGCAAGATGCAGTGGGTTCGGTCTCTAAATTTTATGGCCTCACCTAACAATTATTGGCATATTTTTTAGTCAAGTTAGACCTACCATACATCAGCAGGCATAAAGCCGTCATTGGATTCCTGACCTAATAGTTATTGGGCCCAACCCCATCTTTACCCCAGGACATCCAATGTCATAGATGTTGGATCCTGGTACCTCCTGATATCGATTGTTGGAGAGAAGAAGAACAAAATAGATGACTGGCACCTAGGGCTTAAAGTAGGAACCAGAGAGAGAAGAGTAGAGAATTTTAGAATGAAAAGCTTAATTATATTCCACTCTATTGTAAAGATACAATACCTAAATTTATATATCTAATAATTTCTGCTAAAACATATGAATCTTAATAAATCCAAATCCTAGCTGAAAAACTTTCTTAGGTTAACATAATACATAAAAGCACTCACCGAGCCCATGTACATATGTCTCATATGCTCTCATCCCCCTAGATCTAAACCCGATCCAAATATGAGTTAGCCCCCTTAAGATTTTATTAGTCCAGGCCTTAAGATCTTAGGATAAAAGCCTATCCTAAATCCAAACAAAAAATTTCATTCAGTTTTCATCGCCATCGTCGAGCCGGCTCTATCAAGAGTTGAGCTAGCTCGGCTGCATCTTGTCCGAACCCTATCTTCTATCCATCTGAGATAATCGGCTCGATTGCATCTCGAGCTGGCTTGATCTCAGCTCGAGCTGATTTGACTGCGTATCTGAGCTAGCTCGCCTATGTGTCAGCCCCTTATCTTAGCTGATTCTTCTTCTGACTTTGGTTTCTTGCTCCATTTTGTGTCTCAAATTTCTAGAGCATCTACCAAGCCCCTCAAGGTCCTCACACCATCTGAACCTCGAGTTTGTGCAAGGCTACATGCCATCTTCACCTAGGATAATTCCTATCCTAGTCCTAAGACTCACACCCATCCTAGACTTCTGAAGCCAACAACCTGGCTCCTTCTATGGCCTTCCAAGGCTTGGAAGCACCACACAAGATTCTACAATCTTCATCTTGGTGTGCCCAAGTCTTGGCACACCTAGCAATGTTCTCCTGCATGAACCTGCTGTCGATGTATGCCCTGATAGCTACTTGTACACACCTTGCCACCGTCATTCTTCTTCAGTTGCTGAGCTTCCTTTGACATGACCGCCTCCATCATTAAAGATCTTGGCTTGCTTCTATGCATCATCCTTGGAGTTGTAAGCATCTTTCTATTTGGCAGCCGCATCAACTATTCTGGACTTTTTTAGAGAATTTACAGCAATCCTATGCCGGCGCCTACTGCATATCTTGACATGATCTCCTTAGAACTTCGTCTATCCTCTCGCACGTGCTGCTCCATCTAAAATTGTACATCTCTAGCATTAGTACTAGGATATTGGTCCTCCTGCACTCCTTCGCTCTGAACTCATGTCACATCTCTCTCCATCTATGAAGCCACCTTTGTCCGATGCTGCACCTAAAATAAAAGTCCAGCTAATGCTGTAGAAGCCAACTCTGTAATCGAGCCCTCCAAGGATAACTACTCAATACTGCACTACTGAGCCTGCCGCTGTGCCTTGAACACCGTCGCTACCCCTTCGGATCCTCCACACTATGTAGACCTATCCAAAACCATCTCAAATATACCACACCCTATGGGCTCCTCCGAGACTATCAAGAGCTTATTGATCTCTTCACTTGTGATGACTGAACTGATGAAATTCGAGTTTTCTCCTCTCTTGCACTTCTTCCAAAGTGGACATTCTCACTTAAAGTGCCCTACTTCAACACACTTGAAGCATCTCTTGGATCTCTTATTGCCCCTTCATTGATCCTTCTTTTTCCCTTGCCTGGGTCTCTCTGAAACCATGAGATCCTCTTGGAAGACCTCCCTCTTCATCATTCATTTTCGTTGCTCGTTGAATTTTAGTACTGATATGATCTTCCCGTACACTAGCATCTCCTTACCATACAACAACGTTATCACCAACGGATCTAAGCTCTCAGATAGTGAACATAGTAGCAATAAATTTTTGTCCTTCTTTTCGAGATCCATCCCAATGTTGAGCAAATCCATACTCATCCGGTCAAACCACTGAATATGCCCTGCAATATCCTCACCCTCTTGCATCCGAAGGCTGTATAGTTACTTTTTCAGCACCAACTTGTTGCACATGTTCTTTTCCATGTACAACTGATATAATCTCAATCATAAATCTTTGGATGTCTTCTCCTCAAACATGCTATATAGTACCTCATCTGCCAAATAAGTTCTAATCGTGACACATGCCCTTTTCTCTAAGGATATCCACTCCTTGTCTTTTATCTCCTCTGGCCTATCTTTCAAGATCGAATTCAATCTCATCTAAACTAGCAGATCCTCCATCTTAACTTGCCACATCGTGAAATTTTTTTTTCCATCAAACTTCTCAAATCCTACCTTCAACCTTCTATTCTCCATGATCGTATGAATCAAAAATAGTAAACAGATGAATCTAAAAAAAATACCTTGACTAGGAATGGTGGATAGTAGCCTTGTGATCTCTTTCTTCCTCACGAAGCATAGAGAAAGCCTTTAGATCTGAATCTTGCTGCTGATCTCTATTAAAATTTGATCTTCTTCCTCCTTCATGCTCAACCAGGCTCTAATACTACTTATTGGGGTAGATCCATTAACTACGAAATATAAATCACCCATCCAAGATCATCTATACGAGATATGGCACCACCTGTTGCTATGAAAAGATAGAAAAAGATAAACAAATACAATCATATACGTGGTTCGGCCCAAGTACCTACATCCATAAGACATGCAATGGTTCACTATCAAGAAAGAATAATAGAGGAGATATAATTTTAACTCATCAACCCTCTCTCTGAATTCAGAAGCACTCACCTATATAATGCTCTCATAGAAATTCCAAGAAGATCTTCCTCATAAATCTATCGGTCTAGGATCCTCGACATCTTTGGATACTCTATGATCCTCTCAGTCTCTACATCAAGCCCCAGCCTTTGTCCCTGGGCAACCCCATCATTCCAGGACACTCCCAGCTTTCTTGATGCTCTTGGCGCATCCTGAGACCCCTGGCTCTCCCTATGATCTTCTCCTAATCTTTCTGAGAAGCCCCTGACACTCTCTACTAAGATATCCTCCTCGGCTACTGCACCATCGAGTCTCTCTCAGCTTCTGTGCCTTTAGAGAGGTGCTACTGCAGCACTCCAACACTACTTGCCTTGTCTCTGCACCGCTTGAGAGATTTTTCTGAGACTCAGACTTCTTAGATCGTCAGGTCTTCTTATAAGCCCTAATCATTCCAATAGCCATCTGATCAGCTCCCGTGTGCTGTCCTAGCCACTGGATAGCAGAATAGCTCCATAGATCCCATGAATAGATCCAATCCATGAGTTAGGAGCTGTAAATCTCATCAAAAGGCTTCTGCTCGTGTGCCCATGCACTGTTTGCCATCATGCTATTTGCCTTCATCGAGCCAACTCCATCAGAAGTCGAGCTAGCTCGACTGCATCTCACTCGAGCACTGATTTCTGTTTGCTTGAGAGAGTTGGCTTGAATCCATCTCAAGCCAGCTCGATCTCATCCCGAGTCAGCTCGATTGTGTATCCGAGCCAGTCCGACTGTATGTTGGCCGATCTTTCTCATGACTCTTGAATCCATTCTTGGCTTATCGTAGATCAAATCTCAAGGTTCCAAATTTCAACATTTTTCACCTCGACTTTATATTCAACTCTACCTTAAATCTGAGAGCTTCCTATATAATACTATCCCCATGTCCTAGGGCTACCATTTGCTGCTCATGGATCGACAAACATGGGAGTCAAGCCAAGCCGTTCGATCCCAAACTGAGTCTCATGCCCAATCCATCTCCACCTGGAGCTCTACCTCATACTGAGCTCCATCTGACTTCTTCTTGCACATGAGAGCATCCATCTTGATTGTGCCTTTCTTCTAACTTGATCACCACCGCAGCAATCCTTGGAACAATCTGACTCCTCCTGACTCTGATACCACTTGTTGGATCCTAGTACCTCTTTAATATCAATTATTATAGAGAAGAAGATCAAAATAGATGATCGGCACCTAGGACTTAAAGTTGAAACCAGAGAGAGAAGAGTAGAGAGTTTTAGAAAGAAAAGTTCAATTGTATTTCACTCTATTGTAAAGATACAATACCTGAATTTATATATCCTAGGATTTCTGTTATACCACATGAATCCTAATAAATCCAAATTTCAACTAAAAAACTCCTCTAGACTATTCTAATACATAAAAGTACTCATCGAGCCTATGTATATATGTCTCACATGCTCTCATCCTCCTAGATCTAAATCCGATCCATATATGAGTTAGCCTCCTTAAGACCTCGATCCATATATAAGTTAGCTTCCTTAAGACCTCATTGGTCCATGCCTTAAGACCCTAGGATAAAAGCCTATCCAATACTCAAATAAAAAATTCCATCTAGTTCTATTTGCCATCATCGAGCCAGTTCTGTTAGAAGCCAAGCTGACTTGGCTACATCTCATTCGAATCCTATCTTCTATCTACCTAAGACAACCAGGTTGACTATACCTCGAGCTGGCTCAATCTCAGCCCGAGCTGGCTCAATTTCAGTTTGAACTAGCTCAACTGCATATTCAAGCCAGCTCGTCTGCATATTCGAGCTAGCTCGCCTGTGTGTCAGTCTCTTATCTTGACTGATTCTTTTTTTAATTTTAGTTTCTTGCTCCATCTTATGTCTCATATCTCCGGAGCACCTACCAAGCCTCTCAAGGTCCTCACACATGAACCTCTAGTCCATACAGAGCTACACGCTGCCTTCATCTAAGATAACTTTTGTTCTAGTCCTAGGACTCACAGCCATCCTAAACTCCCAGAGCCAACATCCTGGCTCCTCCTGTGGCCTTCCAAGGCTTGAGAGCACCACACCAGATCCTACAATAGAGTGGTTGTATCTTTTCAATGCAACCAAACCACTATGACCAGCTTAGAACGATCAATGTCAAGAAGACACCCACATCTCTATAATAATGGAAGACCGCTAGACTTAATATTTAATTTAAAAAATTATATTTATATCTCATCCTTAATTAGTCATAATGGTTGACTAACCTAGAGGAATGGGCTAGCTCGAGTCAACAAATGGCCTAATTCAAAACATAATCTACCAAATTGGCTAGGTAAGAATGATTGTTGGGAGGGTTGCAGATGCTTGCCTTAGACACCATTTGTGTATGATCAGATAAGTATGATCCTAATTAAAAACCACGATCCAAACTTGACTTAGATACTAATTGGTCAATTATAATTGAATAGGTCAGTCTTGGACTCAGGCTCAAACCACTGAGCCAAATTAGGTCTTAAATTAAATCGATCAACAACATGTGGTTGCTAATCGATCAGACCAATCTATAACTTTTTGGATTGGTCATAAGCATGTTTGACCCAATCCTAATCAACATTTGACTCGATTTGATCAACCACTCAAACTAGACCTAATTAAGCTATCCACACCCTAAACTCCATATTTTATGCATTAAAATTAGATCTTAAATTCTTAATTTTTAGATCTTTAATTTTATGTATTAATTCGCAGTTAAGTGCATTATGAACGTAGATTTTGGTTCAGACATCGAAACAATTTTAAATCCAAATAATTTACATTGCATAATATATAATATTTTTTTATCTAGAGACTGGAGTCGACTCATCCTGGATAAGAGTTGACTCATTATAATGAGTCAACCCCTTTTGAGACCGAGTCGACCTCCCTAAGATAAAATAGACACTACTATAAAATGGGACTATGGCAGCACTTGCTGCTGCAGTAGTTCAAAAATCGCTATTATAGGTTCTATGGCGGTGGTTATACATAACCATGACCATAGGTTAGACCTATGATAATGGTTATGTCTAACTGCTGCCATAGATTGTCTATAGCAGTAGTTACACATAACCACTACCATAGATCAGATCTATAGTAGTAGTTTTACTTAACCGCTACAATAAGTTTCACATATGACAGTGGTTAATCAACCACTACTATAGGTCCCGCATAACCACTGCCATTGATTGGATATATAGCAGTGATTTTACCTACCACTATAATAGATTCCATATATAGCAGTGGTTAATGAACCACTGTCATAGATCGAGATCTATGGCAACATTTAGGCATAATCGCTGCCATAGATTAAGCCTATGATAGCGGTTACCTAACTGTTGCTATAGATAATCTATGACAGTGGTTAGACATAACCACTACCATAGGTTTGACCTATGGTAGCGGTTATGTGTAACTATTGCTATATCTTTTTTTTATATTTTTTTAAATATTATATAATTCTAAAATTTAATATATATCTTTATCATTCATTATCTAAATAATTATCATTAGAGTATCATCATAAAAGGCCATCTCGATCCGATAGCCCTAATTTTATTGATCAGTAAAATTTGATTTTGATGATCACGAATGACGGTTGTGATGATCTAATAGATGGAGATCATTGATGGATCCAAAAACCTATAATAATGATCTTGGTGATATTTACAGCATACTATCAAAGTTTTACTTCAATCGGATATCATTATCATGATCAATTTAGTATGAGATAATTTCAACCGTTAAATGAGAACAAGTGATCAAAAGGACAGACGACATTTGATTAGGAGATAATTTTTTAGTTAAATGATCTTTGCTATATTTTTAATCATTTTATATGGTGATGATTGTAAAATCTAAATTATTTCTGTATGAACTATTTACATTAAGTAGATCTTGCAAAAGCATAAGCATAATTACTAAAAGAGTTTAAGAATGGATATCAAGTAATATATAGTTTTGGATCATTCTTAGACCCATGGTTTGAATTTTATGATTATCACTATAAAAATGATTAAAATGGTAGCCAAGATCATTTATCTAAAAAGTTATCTCATAATCGGATACCATTTGGTCCTTTGATCATTCATTTTTTATTTAACGATTGAAATTATTCTATACTAAATTGACCATGATAACAATATCTGATTGAAATAAAATCTTAATAGTGTGCTACAAATGACATCGAGATCATCATTATAGATTTTTTGATCTATCAATGGTCTCCATCTATCTGATCATCGTGCCATCATTCGTGATCATCGAAATCAAATTTTACTGATCGATGAAGCTAGGGCTATCAAATCGAGGCAATCTTTTATGACAACACTCTAATGATACTTATTTATGTAAAAATTTATGGTGCTTCCAAGCCTTAGAAGGCCACAGGAGGAGTCAAGATATTGACTCCGAGGAATCTAGGATAGGTGTGGTCCTAGGACTAGAATAGGAGTTATCCTAAGGTGAAGACGGTGTGTAGCCCTACACGAGCTCGATATTTAGGTGTGAGAATCTTGAGGGGCTTGGTAGGTGCTCTGGAGACCTAGGACATAAAGTGGAGCAAAGGATCAAAGTCAAGAAAAAATCAACCAAGATAAGGGACAGACACACAGGTGAGCTGACTCGGATATGCAGTCGAGCCAGCTATCTTAGCTAGACAAAAGATAGGGTTCGAGCAAGATGCAGTCGAGCTAGCTCGGCTACTGAGAGAGCTGGCTCGATGGTGGCGTATAGAACTAGATGGATTTTCTATTTGATCTTAGATTTGGATTAATCCAAGGGATCTTAAAGCCTGGCCAATAAGATCTTAAGGTGGCTAACTTATGTATAGATCGGGTTTAGATCCAAGGGATGAGAGTATAGGAGACATGGGTGTACATGGGATCGGTGAGTGCTTTCATGTATTGAATTAGTCTAGGAGAGTTTTTCAACTGAAGTTTGGATTTATTAGGATTCATGTGGATAGCAGAAACCTTAGGGTATATATAAATCCAGTCATTATAATCTTTACAAGGGGAGGAATCAATATACAACTTTTCTTCCTAACTCTCTTCTTTTTTTTTCTCTGATTCCAATGTCAAGCCCTAGGTGTCGCCATCAATTTTTGCTCTTCTTCATATTTTTAGATTAACACCTAGGTTAGTGCAAGAGATCGGATCTACGATTGTAGTTTCAAATAGCCATAGGCACAACAAGTGGTATCAGAGTGATATCAGATTCTAGCAATTAGTATTAGAGCCCGGTTGAGCATGAAGAAGGAAGAAGATCAGGTTTCAGCAAAGATCAACAGTGAGATTTAGATCTAAGATTTTCTTCAGGTTTCGTGAGAAAGGAAGAGATCTGTTGTCCATCATCCCTAGTCAAGGTAATTTTTAGATCTATCTGTTGGCTATTTTTTGATTCAGTTTGATCATGGAGAATAATGGGTTGAAGGTAGGATTTGAGAAGTTTGATGGAAAGAATAGTTTCATAATGTGGAAGGTTAGGATGGAGGATCTGCTGATTCAAATAAGACTAGATTTAACCTTGGAGGATAGGCCAGAGGAGATGACAGACAAGGAGTGAAAGTCCTTGGAGAAAAGGGTATGTGCCATGATTAGAGCTTGTCTAGCAGATGAGGTGCTGTATGACATATTGGAGGAGAAGACACCAAAGGGTTTATCATCGAGATTACTTCAGTTATATATGGAGAAGAACATGTACAATAAGTTGGTGCTGAAGAAGCAACTGTATAGCCATCGAATGTAGGAGGGCGAGGATGTTATGGGACATATTCAGCGATTCGATTGGATGAGCATGGACTTGCTCAACATTAGAGTGGAGCTCGAAGAGAAGAATAAGAGTTTATTGCTACTATGTTCGTTACCCAAGAGCTTCGATCCGTTGGTAACTACACTACTATATATTAAGAAGACACTGGTGTATGAGGAGATCGTATCAATGCTAAGGTCTAACGAGTAGTGAAAATGGATGACGAAGAGGGAGGTCTTCCAGGAGGGTCTCGCAGTTTCAGAGAGCCCAAGGACATAGAAGAAGAAGGATCAACGAAGGGACAACAAGGGATCTAAGAAGTGCTTCAAGTATAGTAAAGCAGGATACTTTAAGTGGGAGTGTCTACTTTGGAAGAAGTGCAAGAGAGGAAAAAAGTCAGATTTCATCATTTCAGTCACTAATTTAAAGAGTTGGATGAGCTCTTAGATTTCGGAGGTATCCGTGGATTGCGGAAATATCTAAGATGGCTTCGAAGGGATCCATGGAGTGCAGAGGATCTAAAGGAGCAGTGATGGTGTTCGAGGTGTAGCGGCAGGCCCAGCAATGCAGTGTTGGGTGGTTGGCCTTGAGTGACTTAGTTATAGAGTTAGGATCTTCTGCATCATTAGGTGGACTTCGATTTTAGGTAGAGCACTAGATAGAGGTAGCTTCATCGGTGATGTGACACGAGTTCAGAGTGGAGTGTAGGATGACCAATATCCTAGCACCAATGTTGGAGATGCACAATTTCAGATGGAGTGACACGTGCGAAAAAGACTGATAAAGTTTTTAGGAGACCGTGTTAGGATATGTAGCGAGTGTTGGTACAGGAACGCTGCGGGATCTCAAAAAACGTTCAGGATAATTAATGTAGCTGTTAAGCAGAAGGATTTCTATAATTTTCAAGATGGTGCAGAGGAGCAAGCCAAGATCTTCAGCGGTGGAGACGATCATCCCAAAGATCTCTAAGGATGCACAATAGCTGAAGAGGATTGGCAGAGATGATGTTTGTACAAGGAGCTATCAGGGTATGCAGCGACAGCAAAATTGTGTAGGAAGATATTATCAGATATGCCAAGGCTTGTGAGCACCAAGTTGGAGATTGTAAGGATTTATGGTGCTCCCAAGCCTTGGAAGGCCACAGGAGGAGTCAAGATATTGGCTTTGAGGATTTTAGGATAGGTGTGGTCCTAAAGCTAGAATAGGAGTTGTCTGAGGATGAAGGTGGCATGTAGCCCTACACGAGCTCGAGATTTAGGTGTGAGGATCTTGAGGGACTTGGTAGGTGCTCTGGAGATCTGAAATATAAGGTGGAGCAAAGGACCAAAGCCAGAAAAAGAATTAGGCAAGACAAGGGGCTGACATACAGATGGGTTGGCTTGGATACACAGTTGAGCTAGCTTGGGGTGCAGTCGAACCAACTATCTCAGACAGATAGAAGACAGAGTTCAGACAAGATGCAGTTAAGCCAGCTTGGCTACTGACAGAGTCAGCTCAATGGTGGCATATAGAACTGGATGAATTTTTTGTTTGATCTTGGATTAGGATCAATCCAAGGGATCTTAAGGCCTAGTCTAATAAGATCTTAAGGTGGCTAACTCATGTATGAGTCAAATTTGAATCCAGAGGATGAGAGCATGGGAGACATGGGTGTACATGGGCTCAGTGAGTGCTTTCGTGTATTAGATTAGCCTAGAAGAGTTTTTCTATTGGAGTTTAGGTTTATTAGGATTTATGTGGTATAGCAGAAATCCTAAGATATATATAAACCTAGGCATTGTAATCTTTACAAGAAGAGAAATCAATACATAGCTTTTCTTTCTAACTTCTCTCTTTTCTCTTTAGTTCTAACACTAAGCCCTAGGTGCCGCCATCAACTTTTGCTCTTCTTCATATTTTTGGATTAACACCCAGGTTCACGTAAGAGATCGGATCTACGACTGTAGTTTTGAGTAGTCGTAGGCACAAGTAGTATCAGAGCGATATCGGATTCTAACAATTTAGATAATGAACAATGAAGATGGACATTAAATTTTAAAATTATATAATATATAGATAAAAATAAAAAAAATTAATTATTAATTTATGGCAGCGATTTTTAGTAACCACTGTCGTAGATCTATGATAGTAGTCCAAAAATCACTGTCATACGTTAGATTATTTTTTTCAATCCACACCCCATTTTTATTTTTCCTCTTTCGATCAAACTCTCTCTCTCCCTCCCTTCTCTCCACCATCGATGGATCCCTCCTCCCTTTCCTTCCTCAATCGGTGCCACCTCCTCCCCCACCTCCTCTTTCTTCTCCGGCTGGTGCTGCCTCCTCCCTCGCCTCCTCTTTCTTCCCCGGTCGATGCCGCCTCCTCCCTCGCCTCCTCCTTCTTCCTTGGTCGACCATGCTGCTGGCCCTACCTCCCTCTTCTCCGATTGGTCCTACCATCTCTCCTGTCTTCTTCTTCCCTAGCTAGCCTCGCCACCTCCCCCACCTCCTCCTTATTCCCTGGTCGAGCTCGTCACCTCCCCTCGCCTCCTTCTTCCCCGACCATCCCGATCGCTGACTCTGCCACCTCCCTCACCTTTCCCTTCTTTTCCAGCTGGTCCAACCGCTGGCTCTGCCTCCTCTCTCTCTCCTCTCTTCCCTCAGTTCGATCCATCCCTCCTTACTTTCTCTCTCTCTCTCTCTCTCTCTCTCTCTCTCTCTCTCTTTCTCTATCTCTCTCTTCCCTCTTTCTCTTTGTCTGTCACTTTCTCTTCCCTCTTTCTCTTTCTCTCTCTTCTCTCTATCTCTCACTGTATCCACTATCTCTGTGTCTCTCTTGCAGGTTACCTCTAGAGTCATCGTCTCCCTCTAGCACCACTATCAGCGACCCTCGAAGCTCTATGCGACTCTCTCTCCATAGCCACAGGCATAATTTTTTTTAAAAAAATTATAATAATATTTATTAATTATCATTTATAATATTTATAATAATATTTATAATAAATATTATAAATAGTTATTATAAATATTATAATTACCCATCGGCCATGGGTTGTACCGATGGATAAGAAAATTTTTGTCGGTTGGTTCTGGACCGTGCTGACGGATTCTAAGTCGGGTCGTGTCGATAGCCATGGATGGCCTTGGATCATGCCGATTGATAAAAAATTTTTTATCGATGGGTTCTAGGTTGTGCCAATGATCGTGAATCATGCTGGCTGCTAAGAGAACCCTCGCCACCATCGGTGGGTTTTGGGCCATGTTAGCAACCATGGGCCATGCCGACCACTAAGAGAACCCCTGTTGGTTGATTTTGGACCATGCTAGCATCTTTGGGTCATGCCGTGTTGACGACCATGGACAGCCCTGGTCCATGGATGGCCCTGGGTCATGCCGGTCAATAAGAAAACTCCCATCGATGGATTTTAGGCCATGCCGACGATCGTGGACCGTGCTGGCTGCTAAGGAACCCTCACCTCTGTCGACGAATTCTGGGCTGTGTTAGTGGCCGTGGGCCATGCTGGCTGCTTAGATAACCCCCCATCAGTTGGTTTTGGGCTGTGCTGGTGGCTTTGGGTCATATCAATGACCTTGGGTCATGCTGTGTCGGCGATCGTGGATGGCCCTAAGCCATACTAGCCGATAAGAAAACTCCCATCGATGGATTCTGGGTTGTGCTGATAGTCGATAATTCATGTTTATATCTTATTGCTTTTGTTTATTGCATTGCATAATGATAGACCCATCAATTGATTAGTATACATAATTTCTGACATCCATACATTTATATGTTTCTATATGGATGGAAGAATTATGTACAATGATTAATTGATTATCCAATTTGGGCAGTTTGAAAATTACAAATAATTCTATAAGTGATTATAGTAATCAAATGATATACTGAGAGTTCTAAATAAAATTTTGGATATCATTTTTCTTTTGTTCTTCCTATACGGGAGAACTAAGAAAAAATATTGCCAAAATTTTTTCGATTCCTGTTGCATATCATTTGATTACTATAATAAACCTATAGAATTAATGTAATTTCTGAATGAGTTAGAACCTATCTTTACCTATTAGTAGATAATATGATGCATTTATTGTATATCTAAAAATGATATTTAATGTAAGTTCCACACATGATATTTATTTTGGTCCCTGTTTATAATGTATTTTTTGTTTATAATGCATATTTGTTTATAATGTATTAGTATATAATGTAAGTTCCATGCATGATTTAATTGTAGTGTAACCATTTTTATAATGGATAAGGGGTGGATGAAGTTTAGTAGGCTCTCATCAGAATATGAGGTTGGACTTCAAAAATTTTTTGATTTTACTATAAAAAATTTTGGAGACCATAAACTTATCCAATGTCCTTGTAAAAAGTGTATGGATGGGCTATAGCTACCTCGTCAAGATGTATATAAGCACCTTACTATTTATGACTTTAAATCTGATTATGAAATTTATTGGGATCAACATGGTGAGGACAGACTGCAAAAAGGTGATTAACATGATGGAAAAGTAGAACAAATGATTCATGATATTTTTTTATTTGTTGGTTACAATGACGGTGCACCTACATCCATGCCTGATCCTGTGGTTGGTGAAATGATAAATAGTAATAATATGGAGAAGATCCATAAGTTGATGGAGGATGCTAATATTTCATTGTATCTCGGATGTGAAAAGATGATGAAGCTTAAGTTCTTAATCTAGTTGTACCATACAAAATGCTCCAATGAATTCAGTAATAATGGAGTGAACTGCATACTAGAGCTTTTTGGGGGCATTCTTCTGAACAATGCACAAATCCAAAAGAATAATTATAAGGCATCGAAGATTATTGAATAGTTGAGCTTTACTTACACCAGGATATATACATGTCCTAATGATTACATGCTCTACTAGGAGGAGGATGCCAACCGAAATAAGTGCATGAGATGTGGTGTATTAAGATGAGAATACAATAAAGACGACACACCGATCCATGTACCTCAAAAGTTGATATGGTATTTTTCTTTGATTTTAGGAGTACAAAAGTTGTTTATGTCAGCAAGAACATCGAAGGACATGAGATGGTATGAAGAGAACCAAACAAAAAATGATGCATTGAAATATTCAGCCGATGGAGAGGAATAGCAAAAGTTTAATAAAATACATCCCGACTTTGCATAAGAGATACATAATATGAGGTTAGGCTTGTCATACGATGGTTTCAACCCATTCAAGCATATGAATACCACCCATAATATATGGCCAGTGTTTATTTATATTTACAATCTCCTACCATGGTTGTGTATGAAAAAATCTTTTGCTTTCATGACAGTACTCATTTCTGGACCGATGGAGATAGATAATGACATTGATGTTTATTTATAGCTTCTTATTACTGAGCTGAAATAGTTGTAGAGCATTCAAGATGTTCTAACATTTGATGTTTTCAAGGTGTTCCAACATTTGATGGATGTATCCTACCGAGAGGAATATTCAAATGCTAATATCTTATATAAAAAATATGAATCATCTGAAGAGATCTATAATTGAAGGTTATTTGGATCAAGAGTGTATAGATTTTTATACTATGTACTTAAACAAGCTTAAGACACGTCGTAACCGACCAATGAGGAATTAGGATGATCAATATGAGCCAATTGAGTCTGCATTTGAGTCTATTTTACAACCAGATGGATTTTCCATTTTATATCGCCTCACTGATTTGAGCATTGAGGAAAGAAATAAGGTGCA
Organism: Cocos nucifera; assembly: GCA_006176705.1. Taxonomy (NCBI): domain Eukaryota; kingdom Viridiplantae; phylum Streptophyta; class Magnoliopsida; order Arecales; family Arecaceae; genus Cocos; species Cocos nucifera. The sequence goes on along the minus strand of QRFJ01000069.1, from coordinate 2,203,422 downwards.
CCGCAATGTGTTCTTCAACTATGATGTCATTGAGCCATATATAAAGTGAGTCACTCAGCCTTATTTATTTTATAATATTTAAAAAAAATATTCAATTACATCTAAATTTATTCTTTGTGCATGCAGAAAATACAAGAAGGTCATAAGAGTAAAATACGACACTCTAAGTATGCAGGAAAAAGAAAAAATATACAATAAAAAATTTTATGAGTGATTTAAAGATCATGTAAGTGAGTATATATTCTTGTCTTGTGCATCTTATTTGAACATGTTTACTAATTAGGTGTTATCTTCTTACGTGTGAAGATTAGCGCTCAGTGATGTGAGCTTTGAAATACATGCTCTTTCAATGGAACATAATCGCACTATGTATGAGTACAAATAACTTATCATAAATGACTATAGATTTAATATTCACAGCCGGTCCATAAACATGGCAACATAAAATAATGGCATGATGTTGAGCGCCATCACTGGGTGTTATGCTAACTTGAAAGATTCATAGCCTCGTATGGAGGATCTAAACTATTATAGGATGGTGGAAAAGATAGTCATCTTGGACTACTATTTCAAAGAAAGGATTATATTGATGAAATATGATTGGTTTGACACCTTGTCTTAATCAGGAATGAAGACTAATGAGTGTGGTTTTACTCTCGTTAACATGCAATGCCTTCTCCACATTGAAGAACCATATATACTTGCCTTTCAAGCTAGTTAAATCTTCTATATTAGTAATCTCTTAGAGCCTCAATGGGATGTTATTATGAGGATGGTGCCTAGGCATATCTTTGATGATATCGAGGTTGATGACGATATTAGATCATACATACAAAGTGCTCTTTTAGGATAAAACTTACTTGGTGCTATTGAAGTCCCGGATACATTTGTTAGGAATGATGGTGATGTTCATATTGTAGATAAAACTAGGCGATGAGTTTAACATTTTGGTATAAATGTTATAGTTTATTTATTGATGCTCTACTAATATAAATTATTATTTAACATGTTATATTGGTTAATGTTCATTAATGTTGCAGATCATGATGACATAGAAATGCTATTTAGCTTTCACTCCCCCCCCTCGATGGGCTGTGTGGAGCTTAGTATCTGAGCCACTGCCAGCACATACTCCATCCACCTCCGCATCGGCTGCTCAAGCATCACTGGCATCTACTTCTCCATCGGCATCTACTCGATCGACATCTGAGCCTCCACCATCAGCTACATCTTTGGCACATGCTCCGTCCACCGATGAGTCTTTATTAGCATCCATGTCGCACGATCCTATGGCTAGTGAGAGTATATTTTTATTATATTAATTAATTAATTATTTTTTATATAATTATTTATATAATATATTTTTATTGTAAGTGCATCATCCAGTAGGATATTTTGTAGTTTCACATGCATGCCACATTTGTAGAACCATCAGCATTAGGTTATGATGGAGTATAATTAGAAGGAAAGGTCGCACAGAAGGTGCATTCCTTTTTCAGAGTACTTGTGAGGCAGTCCAATATTATTTCAATACTTTCTGTAGACTTTCAATACTTTCTGAAGACTGATGGTTGATGGATGCTAGTGTCAGAAACTGGATGTGGGATGAGATATAGGCAAGTGTATTTTAATTATATTTATGTATTCGATATGTTTACACTATATTTGATTAGAATAATTTTGTAACTGACTTTTGATAACTTTGTGCAGAGAAGATATGACTTTTCAGATCATGAGAGGAGTCGAGATGCCTAATTGAAGAAGATTAGAGAGTTATACTGAAATTATAAAATCAAGCTCCATTGAGGATGGCTCGAGCACCGACGAGACACTCTCGAGGAGCTTGTTTCTTGGATACAAAATTATCCCCTGAGTCAGTGGAAGGAGATGGTTAGTCATTGGAGGAGCCAGGAGTTTTAGATTTAATTTTTAATTTTTAATTTTTTAAATATATTTAAAATTATATTTAAATATTTATAAATATTTATTATTTATTTAAATACTTTTTAGACTGCCTCTTGTCAGAATCGAAAGAATCGGACAGCTCAGGATACATGCATACTCTTGATCATGAGTCTATGGTCAGTCATGTGCATAGAAAGATAGTGAATTCTAAATCTTAGTTTATAAATTAAATTAATATTTTTTGCATATTTCTAATAAACTGATCCATTATTATAATGGACGAGAGAGGGGTTGATGTCCACCCATAGCACCATCTTTCGATCCAGTCACATGGATAAGAAGAATTTGTCGATGAACATCGTGATCGAAAATGTTTTTGTAAGTAATAAATAGGATATTAGTATGATTAGTATTATAACATTTCTTATGATATTTTATTTGAATTTGCAATTACAAGAGCGGTTAGACATGCTCGTGAGTGAGGGCCTAGACACCTCTAGCCCCCATGACTATCTATCTTAGGTCTTAGGGCCTGAGCACTTTGGGAGGATCTAATACAGGCTCGGACAGACACCAAGAGCTATTGATCTGAGACGAGCATCTCTTCACATGCTCCGGTGTCGTTAGTCAGGAGCAACTTGAGAAGGCATTGGCATAGGCAGCTTAAGCTAGGGAGCAGGCTACTCAATTAGGGAGCAGACTGCTCAACTACAAGGCATCATGACTGCTATGGTGATGAGGCTTAGTACATGTTTTGGAGCTAATTTCATGGGTTTTGAGAATATGTTGGCCGATGTTTCAGCTCTAGCTCCAGCTCCTCCAGCTTGTACTCCTCTTCTTGGTGATGATGACTTAGATTTAGATTTAGCAGATTTTTGATGTAGTTTTTTTAAAAAATATTATAATAAATTTTATTCAAAAATAAATTTTGAGTATTTTAAAAATATTCTTATATTTATAATATTTTCTTATATTATATTTTAAACTATATTTATTAGATAAAAAATAAAAATTTAAAAAATATATATATTTTTATTATTCAAAATCTAAAGCAGTGGTTGCAAAACTGCTGCTGTAGGTATGCCAACCACTACTGTAGATCATGTACCAACCGCTACCATAACCTATGGCAGTGGTTGCAAAACTGCTGTATTAGATCTATAGCACCAGTTCATAAACCATTGCCATAGATGGCCTATGGCAGCAGTTGATAAACCGCTGCCATATGTTATCTATGGCGGCAGTTGATGAACCGCTGTCATAGAAATCTATGGTAACAACGGTTAATAAATCGCTGCTATAGCTATCTATTGCAGTGGTTCATAAACTGCTATCATTAGTTATCTATGGCAGTGGTTACGATAATTACTGCAAAAATCATTACTATAGACATACGGCAAAGGCCATGGTGGTAACGGTTAACTAATCGCAACCGTAGGCTATGACAGCAATTTTTTGGACTACGACAGTGGTTGTGAACCACTGTCGTAGCCCTTTTTAGTAATAGTGAGAAATCTGTCTACTACAGTCCTTGCAATAGAGTCAGCTCGTCTGCAATCGAGCTGACCCTACTAGGATATCTAGTTGACTCCAATAAAAATAAATCGACTCGGCAGTCATTCAAGTCGACCCCAACAAGAATGGAGTTGACTCCATAGGCATGCTTACAGCAGGTTTCAAGGTTTTATGCAAAAGATCCTAGGATTTTGGATCTAGAATTTTGCAGAAATTAATTTTCAGATCATATGTTTACAAACTATATATCATATATATATAATTTTTTTGATCTAAAACTAATCAAAAACACATATCTAATATTTGCACAATCAGATCTAAAATTAAGAAAGACAAATTATATACATTTAGGATTTTTTGTTCGCAATTCTTCTTCGTGGGATGTGATCATAGAGGCATCCTTACATGCCATAAGAGAACCTATCCATTGGATAAAAGAGAAACTTTAATCCCTGCTTTCTCTTATGACCAGACGGCCATGATGATAAATCCATTTCGAGTACTAGGCTACTAGGAATCTAATCTAACATATCACATATGTAAAAGATTAAATTTCAGATCTAAGCATTTTTCATATATCACATATATGAACAATAAATTAGATCTATGCATGTTAAAAATAACCTACAGCTCTGATACTATTATTAGAATGCAGGTCAGTTACATGCATATATTTCAAAAATAATTTTTAAATGTAGCAGAATAAATCTAGGTAAATCCCTTTAACCCAACATGCATTAGATCTAATCTATCAACTACCCGTACTTGGATCTATGACATACATAATCTAAAATTAAAAATACATATGAGATTAGATCTCAATAACTTGCATGGATCAAAATACACCACAGTTGATGATCCCTGGATTTGAAGGTTCCTTGAGCCGTGCATGCACCCCGCCTCCACAGGTATCTACATGAGGCTCCTTTCGGATTAGAGGTATCGTGATCTCTCCAGGGTGCTAGCTTCCTTGTAGAAATATTCTTTTTGATGGCTAATTCGATTCCTTCTTCAGATCTAAAGAAGGAGAAGAAGGTGGAGGAAGAAGTGGTGGATGAAAAAGATGAGAACTCTTTCTCTTTTTTCTAAAAACCCTACACCTAGGATCAACCCACTCCTTAAAGCTCATGCCCCACTTCTTTTCTCTCTAGTTTCTCTTAGTGAAAACAGATTTCCCTCAGTTAAAACACACCTCACACATGCCAAAACAAAACCCCTTTTAAAGATGGCGTGTAAGAGAGTTTTGGATGAGAACAACTTCTCATTCGGATAAAGATCAACTTTCAAACTTGAATTCAAAACATATTTGAATTCAAATTTGAAATCAATTGAACCTTATCCAAAAGGGGAGAAAAGAGTGGGTGACAATGCTATTTTTGTCATGCTAAAATCAGATTGGCGTGAGGAATGGCATGGGCTATTGGGTCTTAGTGCATGGTTGGAGTCCAATCTAATTTGGTCTCATATTTCTTCTAATTTGATCCAAACCAAATTTCATTTAGTTAGATCCAAAAAGATGAATGAACCTAATCAAATTAGATATCAAATCAGATTCTAATCCAATTAGGATTTAATCAAACTTAAGTCCTGATCAAATCATAAATCGAATTCCCTTGCAATTGAGTTATCACATAACTCAAATAGGCCAAACCCAATTTATGTCAAACTGAATCCATTTCAATTAGACTTGATCCAAACCTCAATACTCAATCAAATTAAGTCAATTAACAATCCAATTATTAATTAATCCTCTAATAATTTTTTTGTAACTTTTGCATAAGGTTAATCATCAATGTATTGATTATTATACCCTTCGATGGTTCATAATTATTGATCAACTATTTGATCAGATACAAACCTCTTTTGTGTGTGATCCTGTAGGATTCTATTCTATCTGGTAGTGAGATATGTTATAAATTCTATCATAATATCATCAAAACTTCTTTTGATGGATTGGAACAATTTCAACTCTGCCCATCGAGGGTTAATGATCATCAAGATGATGCTTGATAAGTCTCACAATCCACCAATAACATCTAACAGTATGTAGTGGCAACCTAGTAGAATGAAAGTAATAAACCTCTAGGTATAGTTCTCATATGATTTAGTTCTTTTATCATGAGTCCAGACTCGATGAAAGTCATAGAGAACTCGTCAAATCCCATCGTCAGTCAAATGTCAGATTGGCTCAACTTGAGTTCATTTACGAATCATGTAGAAATTTTTTTTTAGTATTCACATTTGCTTTGGCCAAAGATTTTCTGAACTTAGTCTTGTGAATCACATAGGACTACTCCTATTCTAGCAAGATCGATAGATTCTATTTAGGCATATCCTACTCTAAATAGTAAACCTGAATCTACTATAGCCAACATACACAATAAGGATCTGAATGGCTAGGGACCAAGTAAACATGTAGTCAAATTAAGTAGCCTCATTGTGAATAGCCAATACACCGTAGGTCAAAGGATCAGTTGATAGGAACGCGATGTTGTCGTTAAAATACCGTGTTTATCAGTTTAATCCAACTTCTTAAAATTATTGAAAATGCGTAGATAGTAGTGAGTCGGGTCGAATCAACAGGGAAGGTAGTATCTTAGATTTGAAATCTTTGATTTTTTTGAGAAGAAAAAGAAAATGATTTAAATTTTGAAATAAAAACTGAAGTCGGAAGATTGAAAATAAAAATTAAAAGGTGCAGAAATTTAAATTTGGTACTAAGATCTATTAGTTAGATCTTAGCATCTACTTGCAATAAAATAAAAAGTAATAATTAAAGTGCAGAAATTAAATTACAATAAAAATAAAAAGCAAGAAATTAAAATACAAAAATAAAATTTTTATTAATTAAAATTTTAGAATTTAAATACATAAAATTTTAAAAAAAAAGAAAATAAAATAAAATAGCCTGATCTCTGATCTTGGATCGGCATTGGCAGAAAGATGGTGTAGAAGCTCGACTCTTCTTCTCGGCTTCCGTTGCTTCGAAGCAGCCTTTAACCCATAGCCTGGCTTCGCCCTGTACCAAAGCTTCACCTTGATCGGAGATATTGATTTCTGGAGGCCTGGGGTCCTTTTTATAGAGCTAGGAGGGCTGGATATTTTTTTCTAAAGGCAATGTGGGACTAATAGCCTTTGCAATCATCAAAATACAAAAGAATTCGAGTAAAATTTGAATCAAAATAGCTCTGATATGTCTCTGATAAATCTGATAAAATCCAGCCATTCAATAGAAATCCAACGGTCCAAAAATCATCAAAATCGGATGCAGATCAACTCAGATCGGGTCGGATTAAATTCTGGCCGTTGGATCGCGCTTGATGGAGGAAATCTGGCCGCAAATCACGCGCCTGAGAATTTGATCGCCGTTGGAAGCTTTCTGAACCATCGGATCATCGCCTGGATCGAGCGCTGCCGTCCGAAGTTGATCCATGTGATGTCTGTATCTGAATAAAATTTGGAAGCAACCACAGCCGTCCGATCCTGACCGCAAACAACCGCATCCGTCCGATCGCGCAATAACTGTTCCCATGGACCGCGTGGACCGGCCGCACCGCACACCGCAACCAATCAGCATCGCTGTTATTGGATGAAAAGACTAAATTACCCTTGTGAGCCGCGATAAATTTCTGTAGACCCTTTAGGGGTCTAGGTCCACCACGTGGCAAGCTCTGATTCGCCGGATTTTGCTGAGCTGGCGGTCCACGCCTGGATCGTGGACCGGCTGATGGCTTCAACGGCTGAGTCGGCTTTGATGGCTTGGTGGCTCGGCTTGGCTTGGTGGCTCGGCTTGCGGAGCCGACTGAGCCGTTTTCTTTTTTATTTAATTTTTATTTATTTTTATATTTTTAAAAATTCATATCTTTTCCATTTTAGCTCCGTTTTACTTGAAATTTATTTTATTATGATCAAAAAAATGAGCTCTTTCTATTGATAATAAAATTTTATTTTTTAATTTTTATTATTTTTTATTATTTTTTAATTAATTTTTTAATTAATAAAAATATGAATTTTTCAAAAATTATATATAAATTGAATTAAATAAATTAATTAATAAATTAATACTTTTATTGGTGAATTTATGATGCTTATTCACACCCCCAACTTAAGCTTTGCTCGTCCTCGAGTAAAGAAAGAATTTAGTTTTAAATACCTTTTAACTTTAGAGTTTCGAATTTTACCTAAGCAATTTTCAAAATGGCCATTGATATTCAGTAGAGCTTAAATGAGATATATCATTGGGTATTAATACTTATCAATAGAAAAATTAAGTAAAGAATATTAAATTTTTCAGAACTTTTTTCTAAATTATTCCACTTTTATTTCTGATTTGTCTAAACTTTCATATAGGCAGGTGTATTGCTACTTCCATCCTTCATTTATTAATTTTTATTTTTCATATTACCCACTTTTTGATGCGAATATCATTGCTTACTTAGGCAACGGGACCCGATTACTCGGTGGGAAATGTTTCTTTTTTTTTTTTTTTTTTAACGTTGTACCACTATTGAGTGTCTTAACTCCTTAAGCTTTCTATTTGATCCATGTAGCGAGTCTTGGGCCAATGACTTCCAAACCAGTTGGCTTTAGGGCACTAGGTATAGAATACCCCTCGGGCTTACTAGCTCAAATCAAATAGGCTACGAGTTAAGACTAGCTTTACAACGAGCTTCTTTGTCCTTCCCACCTTTTGATGCGAAACTCAATGCTTGCTTAGGCAAAGAGGCCCGATTTACTCAGTGAGAAGTACTTGGAAACTATTTTATTAAAATAAATTTTTATATGAAGAAACGTATAGTTACCCTACACAAGCCTATAAAAAGTAGACTTTTCTTTGATGCTAGTAAGAAATAATTAGAAATGCTCCAAAAATTTTTTTTTTTATGTTCTGGACTTAACTCTTTATTGAATTTTCTTAATACTTGATTCCTCAATATCTCACAGATTCTCTGATCTGTGCATCAATTTTCTTTTAAAAATGCTTAGTTTAATTCGATTCTTAAGCATAATCAAGGTATCTAAATACTAAATACTAACTTTTTCGAGGACTTAAAATTTTAAAATTTTTTATTTTTCTCTCCCCCAACTTAATCGACATTGTCCTTCAATGGAGAAGAAAAAAATAAAGGATGTAATAAAGAACATGAAAGAATACACCTAACTCAGTATATTTTTAGTCCAGCACATGCCTTTGAAAATTTGAGCTCTCCCTCCAACTTATTCAAATTATCCTAAAAAAAAAATAAACTAAAAAAATAAATTAGATAAAAACTAAATATTGGGTTGCCTCCCAACAAGCGCTAAGTTTACCGTCTTCAGCCAGACACAATGTAGCTCACTATCCTGTGTCGAATATTGGAT